>JAGKTI010007809.1:0-35601 GCA_018397915.1 Birgus latro | reverse complement strand
CGAGATGATGCTGATTTCATGTGTGCGGCGTGTCGGGAACAGCAGGTGGAGATTGTTAGGCGTGAGAGGGTTGAACTTGCAGGTGAGTCTCTTGAGTGTGTGGAGGAGTTTCGTTATTTGGGAGACATGTTATGTGCCGGAGGTGGGGCTGGAGTTAGCTCGGTTGCTAGGGTGAGAAGTGGTTGGAAGAAGTTCAGGGAGCTGTTGCCTCTCCTGATATTGAGAGGACTCTCCTTACGTGCTAAGGGGTCTTTGTATGCAGCATGTGTTAGGAGTGTGATGCTGTTTGGTAGTGAGACCTGGGCAATAAAGGAAGAGGATATTCGCAGGTTTAAACATACAGAAATGACAATGATTAGGTGGATGTGCAGTGCGTCCCTGTGTGCAAGGCCTGGGGGGGCTGGGTTTACGATGGAAGAGTTGAGAGGTAGGATGGGACTGGAGTGTATTGGTGTTGTGATGAGGAGAGGTCGGCTGAGGTGGTTTGGACATGTGGAGAGGATGGGGGATGATAATTGGGTACAGAGGGTGAGAGGTGTTAATATTGGGGGAGGGGTAGACCGAGAAAGACATGGGACGAGGTCATTAAGTGTGACTTAAGGGTTAAGGGACTGAACAGGGAGGCTGCCAGAGATCGAGCAGCGTGGAGAGCCGCCATTAGGTGACCAAGGCTGACGAATGCAAGCATGTTGGAGCGTTCAAAAACGAAACGAAACGTAACGAAACGAATAATATGATTCGTGTGTAAACTGAATGCATTGTTGACAGCTAGGTTGCCAGGGTACAGTAATGACAACCTCAGAGCTGTGTGCCACGTCTATAGGATATTTCAATATTCATCACCACCTTTGGCTCTCCTCTTCTTTTACTGATCCACCTGGTGAACAAGCCTACATCTTTTCTATCCTTAGTGACCTATAGCAGCTTGTAGCACCCTTCCCATATCGTTGACCGCCTTGGAGAGAGTTCCAGCATACTTGACCTCTTCCTTAAAACTAATCCTTCTGCTTACACTGTTAATCTTTCCCCTCCGCTGGGCTTCTCCAACCACATGCTTACCACCTTAACCTGTCCTTTCGCTCCAGTACAGCCCGTTGACCATCCAAAGTAGTGTCGGTTGCGGCACTTTGGAGTTGCTAATTGGGAGGCCCTCAGACAGTACTTCTTTGATTTTCCATGGAATGATTACTGCTTCCATGGCCGAGAGCCACCTGAATGTGCCATGCGCATTACGGAGGTTAATCTCTCAGGCATGGAAGCATACATTCCTTTCTCGCATCCTTTGACTAATGAGGGGGAAAAAAAAAAATTGGTTTAATCACGCTTGTTCTAATGCTGTGCACAAAGAGAAGGCCTACAAAAGGTACTGGAGACAACCAACCCCTGAATCTCATCTTTTTTATGTTTCTGCCTGGAATCTTGCCAAGTCTGTTCTTCACTCTACTAAAAATTATTTCATCCGTACTAAATGCTCTCAACTCTCCAATACAAATTCTACCCGCTCCTTCTGGCACCTTGCCAAAAACCTTTCTAACAACTTTACCTCATCATCCTTCCCTCCTCTTTTCCATTCTGATGGCTATATTGCTATTTCTTCTATTGATAAAGCAGATCTCTTCGCTCATACTTTCTCCTCCAATTCCACATCAAACAATTCCGGTGCTGTTCCTCCATCACCTTCCCTTTCTGACTTCCTCATGGCTGACATTAAAATTTCTTCAGCTGATGCATTTTCTGCCATCATTGGCCTCAGTACTAACAAGGCATATGGGCCTGATGGGGTCCCCCCTGTTGTTCTCAAGAGCTGTGCTTCTGTGCTTACACCCTGCCCCAGTAAACTCTTTCACCTTTGTCTATTAACTTGTACCTTTCCTTCTAGCTGAAAGTTTGCTCCCATTGAGCCAGTCTCAAAGAAGGATGACCATTCCCAATCCTCAAACTATTGCCCAATTACTTTAACATACTTTATCTCAAAAGCTTTCGAGTTTATCCTTAACAAAATTTTTTTTACATCATCTTTCCTACCACAACCTTCTTTCTAATCTTCAGAATGGGTTCCGTCCGGGACACTCCACTGGTGATCTCACCTACCTTTCAGACTCCTGGTCATCCTCCTTTTGGGACTTTGGCGAAGGCTTTGCCATTGCACTTGACATCTCAAAGGCTTTCGATCGGGTCTGGCATAAATCTTTCCAAACTGTCCTCATACGGTTTCTAGCTTCCTTTCTGGTTGTCCTATAGCTGCTGTTATAGACAGCCATCGTTCTTCTCCTACATCTAACAATAGCGGTGTTCCTCAGGGCTCTGTCCTATCACCAACTCTCTTCCTTTTATTTATCAATGACCTTCTAAGCTGTACATCTAACCCGATCCACTCATAAGCTCATGATTCCACCCTTCACCTCTCCATTCGCTTCTGGCAGCATCCATCTCAACAGTTACTTCAAGAAACAAGTGATGAGGCTATGGCACACTTGCTGTATGACTTGGTTTGTATCTCTGACTGGGGTAAAAATTCTTGTTGTTTTTAGTGCATCAAAAACTCAGTTCGTACATCTACCAACCAGTCAAAATCTTCTACAGGGGTACCCACTAATGTTTAATAATATCCAGCTCAATTCTGCATCATCTTTAAACATACTTGGGGTTTCATTCTCTTGGGATTTATCTTGGAAAGATCATATTACATCTTTTGTAATATCTGCTTCCAAGAAATGAGATGTGCAAAGTCGAATCTTCTTTACCCCTGCACTGTTGTCGACTTAATACCCGGGTTTTATTCGCCCCTGTGTAGAGTACAATCCTCATTCATGGGGAGGCTCCCCACTTACAGCCTTTCTCAACAAGGTGGAGTCAAAGGCTTTTTGTCTCATTAACTCTCCCCCTCTTACTGGCTCCCTTCAACCTCTGTCTCTTGCTGCACTGTTGCATCTTTATCTCTTTTTAATCAATACTTCAATGGTCACTGCTCCTCTGAACTGTCTATTTGCATCCCTCCACCTCTATGATGGGAACGTAACACCCATCTAGCAACAAACTCTCATCCCTTTTCTATCCAAATCTCTAATGCAAGAGTTAACTGTTACTCCCAGTCCTTCATTAATGCAACAGGTCAACTCTGGAACTGTCTCCCACTATCAGTATTTCCTACTTCCTTTAATCTCCAGTCTTTCAAATGCAATGTGTCCAGGCATCTCAAAATGAACGGATCTTGAATCTGGCTCTCTTGTATTGTTTTTGTTTTTTTTCTGGAAGAAACAGCTTGCAGGCTCCTGGACTTTGGTTTCTTCTTTGTGAAAAAAAAAAGGGGGGGAGGGGGCCTTGCATTCAAGGACACATTACATATCCATCGAATCAATGTCACTTCTGTATGTTTGAGCCTATGAATGTCCTCTATCTTTACTACCCAGATCTCATTACCATACAACTTTACACTTCTAACACATGCCCATACAAGGATCAGTTAGCATGGAGGGAGGACCCTCTCAATGTTAGGAAAGCCTCAGCTCCCTGAACTTCCTCAAACCCCTCCTTACCCCAGCCACGGAGCTACCTCCAGCCCCACCTCCTGCACATAACATGTCCTTCAAACAACAAAACTCCTCCACACACTCAAAAAAAAAAAAAAAAAAAATCCCTTCAGCTAGACCTTATTAGATCATATAGCCCTGCTAGGTGACAGAAGGGCGTTACCCCCCGAAGCACGGCAGCTACTAGGTGTGACTTGAACTAATGACCCCCCGGTACCGGGTCCAATGCTCTACCACTGTGCCTCTCTGCTCCCAACACACACACTCAAGAGACTGTCAAGAAAGATTAATCCTTTCACACCTGATAATTACTACATGCTCCCCCCAACACACTGTACACACAAAATCAGCATTATTTTGCAGCCTACCTCTAATACCATTATATAATTTATACACAAACTTATCATGAACACTACACAAGGGGAGTTACTTCCCACTCCCTATTAAGTTTTCGTTTTCGTTTTTGAAGGCTCCAACATGCTTGCATGCGTCGGCCTTGGTCACCTAATGGCGGCTCTCCACGCTGCTCGATCTCTGGCAGCCTCCCTATTCAGTCCCTTAACCCTTAAGTCACATTTAATGACCTCGTCCCATGTCTTTCTCGGTCTACCCCTCCCAACCCCTCCCCCAATATTAACACTTCTCACCCTCTGCACCCAATTATCATCCCCCATCCTCTCCACATGTCCAAACCACCTCAGCCTACCTCTCCTCATCACAACACCAATACACTCCAGTCCCATCCTACCTCTCAACTCTTCTATCGTAAACCCAGCCCCCCCAGGCCTTGCACGCAGGGACGCACTGCACATCCACCTAATCATTGTCATTTCTGTACGTTTAAACCTGCGAATATCTTCTTCCTTTACTGCCCAGGTCTCACTACCATACAGCATCACACTCCTAACACATGCTGCATACAAAGACCCCTTAGCACGTAAGGAGAGTCCTCTCAATGTCAGGAGAGGCAACAGCTCCCTGAACTTCTTCCAACCACTTCTCACTCTAGCAACCGAGCTAACTCCAGCCCCACCTCCGGCACATAACATGTCTCCCAAATAACAAAACTCCTCCACACACTCAAGAGACTCACCTGCAAGTTCAACCCTCTCACGCCTAACAATCTCTGCCTGCTCTCCCCGACACAACGCACACATGAAATCAGCATTATCTCGCAGTCTACCTCTAATACCACTACATCTCTTGTGCACCCACTTATCACAAACACTGCACAAGATGGAATTACTTCCCACACCCATGTGGCAAACTGCACATGGCCACTCTCCCTCTCCTCTGATTGTACTGCCACCAACCCTAGATATCATCACTTTTGTTTTATCTGCATTTACCCTTAAGCCCTTGTGCCCCATACCATCTCTCCACTTCTTAAATCTTTCCTCAGCCTCCCCTTCATTCTCAGCAATCAACACCAAATCATCAGCATACAACATCTCCCATGGGAGTCCATCTCTGAAGTCACGTGAGAGGGCTTCAAGCACCATGATAAACAACAAGGGACTCAAAACTGACCCCTGATGCACACCAACATTCACGGGAACTCATCACTCAAAACTCCATTCACTCTTACCTGGGTGCGAGCACCCACATACATGGCCATAACCACCCTAACCAGCCACTCTTCCAACCCCAGCTTTCTCATTGCCCACTTCACCACCTCTCTAGGGACTCTGTCAAAGGCCTTTTCCAAATCAACAAAAACAAAATACAATTCCCTTTTCTTTCCAATATATTTTTCCTGAAGCTGTCGAACAATGAATATGGCATCAGTGGTCCCTCTGCCTGGCATAAACCCAAACTGCATCTCATTGATATTCACTCTTTCTCTAATCATACCTTCTAGAACTCTCCCCATTACTTTCATTATCTGATCTAGGAGCTTTATACCTCTGTAATTTCCCCTTTCCAGGGCATCACCCTTCCCTTTGTACACATTTACAATTACACTCTTCAGCCAATCATCTGGGACCACACACTCATATATAATCATATTTATCAGGTCAGTGACTAACCTCACCCCAATATCTCCTGAGGCCTTCAACATTTCAGCAGTCAACCCAGACACATCTGCCGCCTTCCCCACCCGCATCCTGCCTATTCTGATACATAAAAAATATTCTTGACTGAAGTCAGGCAGTTTTCTAGGTGGTGGAGGCATCTGTGTTGTCAAGGAATATATGTGGTGATGGCTGGGTTTCTAAGTGGTGATTTTGTGATTTTGGGGTAGACACCATCATCACAACCATCCAGATCCCACCATTATTTTTGTCCACATACCTGTATACCAAACTCTAGACACAGTCATTACCATCACTACCACCCAAATACCACCATCATTAGCATCTACTGTCAACAGTGCCCAAGCATATCCACTATCATCATCCACACACCACCACCATCACCATTCAAACACTATCACTGCCATCAACATCACCACCAATCACCACCATCTAGACACAGCCATCAACTGCCAAAAATCAACAAAACCATGCAAACCACTAAACACCACCATGTAGACATTACAAAACACCACTATTACCACCATCAAAAACTACTACAGGTATCATTGCCATCATTAAAGACCATCATCAAAATCACTTTAACATCACCATTACCAAACACCAGCCTCAACACATCAATGGCTTTCGAATGAGTCTGGCATAAATCGTTAATTTTTAAACTTCCCTCTTATGGTTTTTATCCTATCTGTGGTTTCATCTCCAGCTTCCTTTCTGGTCATATTATGGCCACTGATGTATATGGCCACCGTTCTTCTCCTTGGGCTATCAATAGTGGTGTTCCTCAGGGTTCTGTCCTATCACCAACTCCCTTTTGTTCATCAATGACCTTCTAAGCTGTACATCTAACCCTGTCCACTCACACGCTGATGACTCCATCCTTCATCTTTCCATTTGCTTTCTCCAGCACCCATCTCAGCGGTTACTTCAACAAACAAGGGATCAGACTATGACACACCTAAAGGCCGACTTGCCTCATATCTCTGATTGAGGTAAAAGTAATCTTGTTGTTTTTTAATGCTTCAAAAACTCAGTTCTTACATCTTTCAACTCATCAAAATCTTCCTAAGGAGTATCCTCTAATTCCACTCTCTCAGGATTTATCTTGGAAAGATCATATTACCTCTCATAAAATCTGCTTTCAAGGGATTGGGTGTGCTGAGCTTTCTCTGTGCCTTCTTTACCCCTACACAGTTGTCGACTTTATACATGGGTTTATTTGCCCCTGTAAAGTACGACTCTCTTGTGTAAGGAGGCTCCCCATCTACAGCTCTTCTCAACAAGGTGGAGTCAAAGGCTTTTCACCTCATTAACTCTCCTCTTACTGGCTCCCTTCAATCCTCTGTCTTTTTACCCCACTGATGCATTTTCATCTCTTTTATGTCGCTAGTTCAATGGACACTGCTCCTCTGAACTGTCTGCTTGCATTCCTCCACCACTACAGTGGGCATGTATCATCCATCTAGCAACAAACTCTCATCCCATTCGTCCAGCTCTCTAATGCAAGAGTTAACCATTACTCCAGTCCTTCATGTATGCAACAGGTCAGCTCTGGAACTGTCTCCCATTGTCTGTATTTCCTACTGCCTATGACCTCCAGTCTTTCAAATGCAGTGTGTCCAGGCATCTCAAAATTAACAAATCTTTAATTTGGCTCTCTGTTATCTGGTTTTTATGTTTTCTTGGAGGGAACAATCTTATGGGCATCTGGCCTTTGGTTCCTTCTTTCTTGCATTAAAAAAAAAAAATAAATAAAAACCAGTAAGCACCATTCCTCATATGTAGACACCACAACCAGATACCATTATCACCACCACCATCAAAACCACTATGCATCACCAGAAAACAGGACCATCACCACTACCAAACAGCACCATCACCACCAACAAAAACCACCATCAAAACCACTAAACACTGCTACTATACAGCACCGTCACCACCACCAAACAGCACCTTCACCACCATCAAGCAGCATCACCACCAAGCACCACCATTACCACAACCAAACAGCACCATCACCACCACCAAACTGCACCATTACTACCACCAAACAGCACCATCACCACCACCAAATAGCACCACCATCACCACCACCAAATAGCACCACCATCACCACCACCAAACAGCACCATTACTACCACGAAATACCTAATCACTTCAACCTTTAAAACTAATAAACCACCACCCCCAAGCAATACCAAACACAGTCATCTGGAACAGTGGTTCCCAACATTTCTGAAAATATGGTACACCCTCATGATTTAAATATTTTCATGACAAGCCATTCCTTCTTCTAAGACAACAGCAAAACTGCTCATATTCAACAAATCTACCTGTGACTAAAAATGACACTAAAATATTACTGTTCTTTCAGTAGTAATCATGTATGTATCTAACCATCAACTACTAGCCCACTTCAGAATGTAATGCACAGTAAAGGTGGCTTACCAAGAAAGCCTACATAACAGACAAACTGCTCACTGACAGTATTTGTGACCTCAAGAAAAGAAACAGATTCAGTGATATGAAACATCTGAATTAAGATGGAATCACCGGGTTCATGCTCAGACAGACATACATGGTAGCTACTGTACTTGATATCTTAAGCATCTACTTCTCTATGATAAAGGTAAAGTTAAAGATGCGAGCAGACACCATGAAGCACTTAGTCGTGGTGCTTGTCTCCATAACTTATTTATGTCTCTGAGCCTATGGCAGGTATTTTCATCCAATATCCTGGGATACAAGGCCACTGAATCATGCAGGGTACCACAATAGGTACTCACTTTATCTACCAGCCCATAATGGGTGGATGGACACCTAAGTGATGCCAGCTGCCTGCACCAAGATTCAAATCCTGGCACTAACAGGCCAGTAGCTTTGCAGTTAGCAACACTGACCCAATTAAAAACAAGCAGGCTTTAGAGTGAAACCCTCTACAGTATTTTCTGGCTCAAAGGGTGCAGATCCTGAAGCTACATTTTCCATATCTTCAGACTATTATGAATACAGCAATAACACAATAGTTTGAAATTAATGTTAAAATTATCCCACTTAAAAACTTGTGTAATGGAAGCCAAAGAACATCCACATTGACTATAGCATAAAAGAAAAATCATGAAGGCATGGAGGATTGAGTCCCACTGGGGGGAAAAAAGAAAAAAGCAGAGTAACATGCTCCAAGAGAATGTCACCAGATACAACAGGCTCTCCACCTATGCAGAAGAGATTCAGAGGAGTATCTCAGTACCACCTGCCTCTCATCTGGGTTGCCCATCCCATGCCTTTGAGCTGGCCAGGCCACTGGCCACTCTACCTTCTGGCTGGGCTGTGGGCCCAGACATGGTGGCCAGTAAGATCCTTCATCATCTTGCCCCTCAGCTACAGTCTCAATTACAGAAATATCATTATGGGTGGAGAGATTCACATCTAATTTTTGAAGTGCCTGGCAAGTGTTAAATATCAGCATATATATAATTTTTGTTTCTGACCTGAGTTACTAGAGGACAAGAGAACCTAATCTTGGGACTGTACAGAATAGCTTCTTAGACACAAAGCCCATTCTATCTATCTATTCATAGCCAAATGTCTTAATCTCACAAGGAGTGGCCATAAACAAATCATCTCCATGTTGCCCTGTCCTCTACCATTTGGATGCCCTCCCTCCAATGCAAACATCCTTCTCTTATATCTCTACTCCATCCCTCCATCTCATCCTTGGTCTCCCCTGTCCCCTCCATCTCACTCACATTCGCTCTTCAAGCCAGTCTCTCATTCTTCATCCTCCCCACATGGCTGAACCATCTCAGAATATTTTTCTTAACACTTTTCAATCACATCCACAGAAATATCACAATGCTCCTTTACTTCCTAATTTGTATGCTGTCTCTTCTTTTAACTCCACATGCTCCTCTCAGACGACTCACTTCCAATAGGAGTAGACTGTAGCACCAGTCGAACAGGGCAGTACTCCCGAGGTGGATGGATAGCTGATGATAGGGATAGCTGGAGCTTCCGTTTCATCAGCCCTCGGGACTAGTTCCCGACCATCCGTCTTTGCTGAACTTTTTCAGTGTTTCAGTTAAACGGAGAGTAGGCCAGCATGCTCTCAAATACAAGTTTCTCCAATTGTCACCACCAAACTACATGCACAGTACACACTACACAACCATTTGAAAATTCAGAAAAAATGGCAAAAACTTACAGTGCCTCGGAGTCCCCAGGGGAGGGGACCACAAATGCCCCAACCATCCGCCCCTCTCTCGGTGATGACTCATGCCTGGAACCACTGTCTGAATCACTTCTTCTTCATTTCTGCAACATTCGCAGCCTTTCCTCAAATTTTCTTTCCGTGGAACACCATCTCTCCTCCTCTAAACCTTACCTTCTCTTCTTAACGGAGACTCAGCTGTCTGAGGCAACTGACAGCAATCCCTTTTCTGTATCCTCCTACTTTCTATATACTCATTTCAAAGCCAAAGGTGGCTGTTGTGTATATGTACTCAACAACTTATCTTGCTCTCGTGTTCCTGAACTTGATTTTTCTGAATTCTCTACTCTCTGACTTTGACTCTCCTGTCATTCTCTGACTAAATATATCTGCGCTGTTTACTTATCGCCTAATTCTACTGACTATCAAAAATTCTTTGACTATCTTACTTCTACGATGGAACACATTCTATCCATTTCTCCTTTCTCTGAAATCTCTATTCTAGGAGATTTCAATGTTCACCACCACCTCTGGCTCTCCTCTCCTTTCACTGATCCACCTGGTGAACAAACCTATACCTTTTCTATCCTTAATGACCTAGAGCAGCTTGTACAGCACCCTACCCATATCCCTGATCGCCTTGGAGAGAGCTCCAACATACTCGGCCTTTTCCTTACAACTAATCCTTCTGCTTACACCGTTAATCTTTTCTCTCCGTTGGGCCCCTCTGATCATAACCCTATTATCTTAACCTGTCCTATTGCTCCGGTGCAGCCTGGGGATCCTCCAAAGAAACGTCGTCTGAGGCACTTTGGAGCTGCAGATTGGGAGGCCCTCAGGCAGTACTTCTTTGATTTTCCCTGGAATGATTATTGCTTCCTTGGCCGGGAGCCATCTGCGTGTGCCTTACGCATTACAGAGGTTATTCTCTCGGGCATGGAAGCATACATCCCTTTCTCATATCCTTTGTCTAATGCAAAAAAGCCTTGGTTTAATCATACTTGTTCTAATGCTGTTCGCAACAAGGAGAGGGCCTACAAAAGATACTGGAGCCAACCCACCCCTGAATCACATCTTTCTTATGTTTCTGCCTGGAATCGTGCTAAGTCTGGTCTTCGCTCTGCTGAAAATAATTTCATCCGCACTAAATGCTCCCAACTCTCCAACTCAAATTCTTCACGCTCCTTTTGGCACCTTGCCAAAAACCTTTCTAACACCTTTACCTCATCATCCTTCCCTCCTCTTTTCTACTCTGATGGCTCTGTAGCTATTTCTTCTACTGATAAAGCAGATCTCTTTGCTCAGACTTTCTCCTCCAATTCCACATCAAACAATTCCAGTGCTGTTCCTCCATCACTTCCCTCCTCTGACTTCCTCATGGCTGACATTAAAATTTCTTCAGTTGATGTATTTTCAGCCATCACTGGCCTCAATACTAACAAGGCATGTGGTCTTGATGGGGTCGCTCCTGTTGTCCTCGAGAACTGTGCTACTGTGCTTACACACTGCCTAGGTAAACTCTTTCGCCTTTGTCTATCAACTTGTACCTTTCCTTCCTGCAGGAAGTTTGCTCTCATTCAGTCAGTCCCAAAGAAGGGTGACCATTCCCAACCCTCTAACTATCGTCCACTTGCTTTAACATCCTGTGTCTCTAAAGTGTTTGAGTCTATTCTTAACAGAAAAATTTTAAAGCATCTTTCCTATCACAACCTTCTTTCTGATCGTCAGTATGGGTTCTGTCAGGGATGCTCCACTGGCAATCTTCTCACCTACCTTTCAGACTCCTGGTCATCCTCCTTTTGGGACTTTGGCGAAGCTTTGCCATTGCGCTTGACATCTCAAAGGCTTTCGATCGAGTCTGGCATAAATCTTTAATTTCTAAACTGCCCTCTTACGGTTTCTATCCTTCTATCTGTGCCTTCATCTCTAGCTTCCTTTCTGGTCATTCTATAGCCGCTGTTGTAGACGGCCATCGTTCTTCTCCTAGATCTATCAACAGTGGTGTTCCTCAGGGCTCTGTCCTATCACCAACTCCCTTCCTTTTATTCATCAATGACCTTCTAAGCTGTACATCTAACCCTATCCACTCATACAATGATGATTCCACCCTTCACCTTTCCATTCGGTTCCCACAACGCCCATC
Organism: Birgus latro; assembly: GCA_018397915.1. Classification (NCBI taxonomy): domain Eukaryota; kingdom Metazoa; phylum Arthropoda; class Malacostraca; order Decapoda; family Coenobitidae; genus Birgus; species Birgus latro. Next base: position 23,682 of record JAGKTI010007809.1, on the reverse strand, counting down.
TCAGCAGTTACTTCAACAAACAAGGGATGAGGCTATGGCACACCTAATGTCTGACTTGGCTCGCATCTCTGACTGGGGTAAAAATAATCTTGTTGTTTTTAATGCATCAAAGACTCAGTTTTTGCACCTATCAACCAGACAAAACCTTCCACAGGAGTACCTGCTGATGTTTAATAATGTCCAACTCATTCCTACATCATCCTTGAACATGCTTGGGGTTTCATTCACCCGGGATTTATCTTGGAAAGAACATATTACATCTCTTGTGAAATCTGCTTCCAAGAGATTAGGTGTGCTAAGCCGACTCCGAACCTTCTTTACCCCTACACAGATGTTGACTTTATACACGGGTTTTATTCGCCTCTCTTTGGAGTACAACTCTCATGTGTGGGGAGGATCCCCACATACAGCCCTTCTCAATAGAGCGAAGTCAAAGGCTTTTTGTCTCATTAACTCTCGTCCTCTTACTAGCTCCCTTCAACCTCTGTCTCTTCGCCGTACTGTTGCATCTTTATCTCTTTTCTATCGCTACTTCAATGGCCACTGTTCCTCTGAACTGTCTGCTTGCATCCCTCCACCTCTACGACGGGAACGTAGTACCCGTCTAGCAACAACCTCTCATCCCTTTTCTGTCCAACTCTCTAATGCAAGACTTAACCGTTACTCCCAGTCCTTCATTTATGCAACTGGTCAACTCTGGAACTGTCTTCCTCTGTCTGTATTTCCTACTTCCTATAATCTTCAGTCTTTCAAACAGTGTGTCCGGGCATCTTGAAATGAACGGATCTTGAATTTGGCTCTCTTTTGTGTTGTTTTTGTTTATTCTTGGAAGGAACGGTTTGCGGGCCCATGGCCTTTGGTTCCTTCTTCCTTGCACAAAAAAAAAAAAAAAAAAAAAAGACTTGTATCCTTCCAACAAGGTCCATGCTTCACTTTCATACGTTAGAGTGGGAGTCATAATGCTGTCATGCAACAACTTTTTTACTCTCACTCTCACTTCCCTATTCATTCTCACTGTTTTCAGTAACCAGCAACCTTTCTTCCCTGCTGTACCCTTTCAAGCACCTCATCCTCCAAACTTATATTTGTACTCATCACACTACCTAAGTACCTGAATGTACCCACATTGTCCATTTTCTCTCCATACATTCTCACTGTGCATTCTATGGCTTCACTTTTTTCAAAGACTAAAGCTTTACGCTTATCTGAATTCACTTTTAGATTTCATTTCTTATGTACACTCATATTCACCAAGGCTTGTAGCTAACATGCATCTTCACTTAACAATACAGTACAGTATTGTCAAGAAACAAGAGTACATGAAGTTTTCAAACTCTAGTTAGAAAGACACCATCATCTGCTGCCCAACCTTGTATCTCTTGTATATCCTCCACCCATGTATTAAGTGAACAACTCATTATACATAACACATCCTTGTTTCAGTCCAACATTCGGTCAAAAAACTTGGTTCACTACCCACACGCACCACAACACTGGTACCCTCATACATACTCTTTGCAGCATTCAATAGCTTCCCAGTCACTCAACAGATTTTTAATATCTCACATTCCTTGTACGGTATATATATTCCATCACATGCTTTCTTCGGATCCATGAAGCCAGCATATAAATTGTTTCTCTTCTCTAGATATTCTTCTACTAAACATCTCAGAATGTATAGCTATCAGATCAACACAACCTCTTCCCTTCCTAAAACCTCTTTGTTCTTCTCCAACTAATTCCTTGGTTATCTCCCTAACTTTATCAATAATTATGGATGCATGGAGACAGCATTATAGCTGGTTGTTGAATGAGGAATTTGACTGGGATAGGGAAGGTTTGGAACTAACAGATCCAGTGTTTGGCCATTGGCCTTTACTTTGATTGATGCTGCTATAGTGAGTGAGGCAATAGGCAGGAGACAGATGGGGAAGGCAGCAGCTGTGTCTGGGTTGACTGCTGAAATGCTGAAGGCCTCAGGAGATATAAGAGTGAGGTTAGTCACTGACCTGATAGGTACGATTATGTATGGGTGACTTTACACTCATTCTTTTTTCTTTCTTTCCTTCATTCTTTCCTCTTCCTTCTGCCTGTGGGTGACTCTATACTGAGTGACAGGCCAAATGGTTTCCCATACACCAGGAAACCATTTACTATGCTGGGTGGTAACCATATAACCAAACTGTGGCACCTAGTAGTTTAGTGGGTAAGTACGGCGCTCCAATCGGATTGAGCCGGTGAAGATTTGTAACCAAGGGGTGGTTGGGGTTTACTGCTCACGTAATGCCACTCCGGGATGAGTGAGGCTGGTCACTCTTATCTTAAATGACAGGACCAACTTGCCTAGCCCCGGGCTCCAACGCTCCTCATGGGGCAACATACGAATGGATGATTGGATGATGATATATCAATGTGTTGTCCCAGATTACTGGCTGAAAAATGTAATTGTAAATGTGTACAAGGGGAAGGGTGATGCTCTGAAAAGGGGAAATTATAGAGGCATAAAGCTTTTAGATCAGACAATGAAGGTAATGGAGAGAGTTCTAGAAGGTATGATTAGAGAAAGAGTGAATACAGATGAGATGCAGTTTGGGTTTATGCCAGGCAGGGGGACCACTGATGCCATATTCATTGTTTGACAGCTTCAGGAAAAATATATAGGAAAGAAAAGGGAACTGTACTTTGTTTTTGTTGATTTGGAGAAGTCCCTAGAGAGGTGGTGAAGTGGACAATGGGATTGAGGAGTGGCTGGTTAGGTTGTTATGGCCATGTATGTGGGTGCTCGCACCCAGGTAGGAGTAAATGGAGATATGACTGATGAGTTTTCCGTGAATGTTGGTGTGCATCAGGGGTCAGTTTTGAGTCCCTTGTTGTTTATCATGGTACTTGAAGCCCTCTCACATGAATTCAGGAAGTGGAGAGATGATATGGGGCACAAGGTCTTAACAGTAAATGCAGATAAAACAGAAGTGATGATATCTAGGGTGGTACTGTCAAAGTAGAGGGAGAGTGGCCATGAGCAATTTGCCACAAGGGAGTGGGAAGTAATTCCATCTTGTGCGGTGTTTGTGATAAGTGGTTGCATAAGAGATGTAATGGTATCAGAGGTAGACTGCAAGATCATGCTGATTTTATGTGCACAGTGTCTCGGGGAGGGCAGGTGGAGATTGTCAGGTGTGAAAGGACTGAACTTGCTCGTGAATCTCTTAAGTGTGTGGACATTTTGTTATATGGGAGACATGTTATGTGCTGGAGGTGGGGCTGGAGCTAGCTAGGATGAGGAGTGGTTGGAAGAAGTTCAGGGAGCTGTTGCCTCTCCAGACACTGAGAGGGCTCTCCCTTTGTGCTATGGGATCTTTGTATGCAGCAAGTTTTAGGAGTGTAAAGCTGTATGGTAGTGAGACCTGGGCAGTAAAGGAAGAGGATATTTGAAGGCTCAAACGTACAGAAATGACAACGATTAGGTGGATGTGCAGTGTGTCCCTGAGTGCAAGAGCTGGGGGGGCTAAGTTTACAATGGAACAGTTAAGAGGTAGGATGGGACTGGAATGTATTGGTGCTGTGATGAGGAGAGGTAGACTGAGGTGGCTTGGGCATATGGAGGGGATGGGGGAAGATAATTGGGCGCAGAATGTGAGAAGCATTAACATTAGGGGTGGGGTTGCAAAGGGTAGACCAAAGAAGACCTGGGATGAGGTCATTAAGTGTGACCTCAGGGTTAAGGGACTGAATGGGGAAGCTGCCAGAGATCGAGCCGTATGGAGAGCCGCCATTAGATGACCAAAGCTGACGTATGCATGCAAGTTGGAGCCTTCAAAAACAAAATGAAAGGATATCCTACCATATATTCTTCCTTTCACACTGGGAAGACAAATAACCCTACGACTGCCACATACCTTTCTTTCCCTTTTGCCTCTGTAATGGGAAACAATTATTCCTGACTTCCTGTCCTCTGAGTCCCTAACCTTCTTCCAGGCCAGTCTGCACAAGTTTCTTATCCATTCTATCACTAACTCTCCCATGTATTTCAACATTTCACTACACACTCCATCAATCCCTAGGGCTTTCCCCATTCTGACCTTTTCATTGCTTGTAGTACTTCCACCCAACTGGTCTCTTCCTACCTACTTGCCTCTCTTCTTCCAGCCATTCCCAAACCACTTATACTTGTGCTACTCTTGTTCTCTGCATTCAACATTTTCTGTCCATCTGCTTACTTTCTCTCCTTTCTCCACCAATAGTCTTTTATCTTTCACTCCTCTACTGCTTCCTCTATCACTGTCTTACCTTCCTGACCTTACAAAACAGTTTCTTACATTCCATCCACTTTACACTGAGACTTCTTCCAAACTCCTCATCCTTTCTTTTCTTACTCTCTCTTATTACTCTTTTCACCTCTCTCCTCTTCTTTACATATAACTTACTCTTCCATCTCTCCATTAAACCTGATGAGGCCAGTGTGTATGCAAATATAGTATACTTTTGTACACAGAAACATATTCAGGAATTTATAATCCAAAACATATTCTTTTAAAAAGTATGTCTCTCTGTTTGTCTGCTACAGACATTAAGGAAGAACTATCTGGAGGGCTCTGAAGGAGCCTTACAGGAGTAATTTTATGATGAAGTTAATCCTGTAGTTTAATTTTTTTGCAGTGTTGCCCCTGATGGACAAATGTAGAACTCACCAGATCAGCATGGTGGCCAATTACAACTGTTTTTAACTTCCACCAACAACCACATCAATATTACAAGTTAAAAACCACTACAGTATATAAAGTCAACGTGGTGGCGTTTGAAGGCTGGGTGAGTTAGGTGGGTGAGTAGATGGGTTGCATGGGCTGGGTGGGTGAGTGTTGTGGGGCAGGATAGGTGAACGGGATGGATGAGTGGATGGGTAATGGGAAAATAGGTCCATGGCAGGAATAGGTCCAACAATAATATATTCCTGAAGAAATGGACCTAAGAGGAAAAAAGGTTCAAAGGGTAAAAAAAGGATCCCACGGGTCATCCCCACAGAGGGGTGGCCCCCCCAGGGTCCCAGGCAATGCCAGTATGAGGGTCACAGTTTTTTACCTAGTTATTATTGGGAATCATGCTAGTATAAGGAGGAAATAAAAACTGTACAGCTGACCCTCATTATACAATGAACCAGTATGCAATGAATCACTTATATGACGACAAAAAAGTCAGGCCCTTTTCTTGATCCAGTAAACTCTCAATTACCCGTCTGTGCAACATCCCGCCTAACGCAATATCCAGCACAGCTATCTTGGATCTATTAAAGCACTATCTGGCAATTTGACACAACATCTGGCACTGAAATGGGACTTAATTGGCGGTCCAATGCAATATCTGGCGTTGAGGTGTCTCAACCAGCTTGTAAGCAATAGCCAACCGGTGCCGGGGGAAATCCAAAAACTCGAGAGCCAATGAAAACACCCACTACACACCAGCCAATCAGAATCCATCATGGGCATGGCTTATCCATCGAGCTAAGAATACTGCCTCGCCCTCATTTTCGCCTGTGGATATCGTAGAGTCAAGACCTGCCTGTGCACTCCCACTCTTCCGACTATACAGTTGCAAAACCTTGGTGCTTTGACTAACTCTGTGGCATCCTATGTTCAAGCTACTGTGCAGTACTGTATTGTACTGCAAAGCTAATGGCCTGTCAGTGCTCATGTCCCCATGCTCTATTGTATTTTTTTTATCTTATGTCTCTGACTCTGGGCATAGGTTTCACAGTCCGTTACCATGGCCCAGTAGTCCTGCTACGTCCACACACCTTCACATGTCACCATTCTGACACTAACACCCACCGTCCATATTGAGTACATGCTAGGGCTGTCTCATACAGGACTGGTGTATTGGTATTAGCAATTACAGCATGTCATCAGGTCGTCTGGTAGATCAGTAAAGTCTGCTTTAATGACATTCAAATCCCTACACTGTTCCCTTCCCCAGCAAGGATTCGAACCTGGGTCCATTAGGACTGCAGGCCAAGTCTCTACTGTGCTGTACTGTGTACTGTACTGTTCATTGTGTACAGTGCTGTTTCTCCCCATCAATGCCAACACTTGATAAGTACATATAATAGTACAATATTACTGCACTGCATCATTACTATATTGTTTTTATATGCTTAGTTTTCATCTACTCATGGTAAAATTTTTAGGATTGAGGGTCGAGATGGACAGAATCACATTACAGGTATCTGGCTCAAAGCCGGATGTTGAGCTGGATATGCAATATCCGGCGTTTCACATTATTCTGCGTGGGGCATGGCTGAATTACAATAGATAATTGAGAGTTTATTGTGGTAGGTGGGGGCACTCACTATCCACTCACTCAAGGTAATGCTGCTCTCAGGTGTCTGCCTTTTCCTCTCCTCCATCCTTCTTTCCTTCCATCCTCTTCTGTCTTTCTTTCCTTCATTCTTTCCTCATCCTTCTGCCTATGGGTGACTTTACACTCCCTCTTCTATCTTTCTTTCCTTCATTCTTTCCTTTTTCTTCTGCCTGTGGGTGACTCTACACAAGCCAAATGGTTTCCTGTACACCAGGAAACCACTTATTACACAGGGTGGTAACCATATAACCAAATTATGGCACCTGGTGGTTTAGTGGCTAATTGAGGTGCTCCAATAAGATTGAGCCAGTGAAGGTTTATATCCAAGGGGTGGTTGGGGTTTACTGCTCATGTAATGCCACTAAGGAATGAGTGAGGCTGGTCACTCTGATCTTCAATGTCAAAACCTATCTGCTTAGCCCCAGGCTTCTACGCTCCTCATGGGGCAACATAGGATTGGTTGATGGATGGATGGATAGAACTGAGAGTTTACTGTATGTGACAGAATTTTTTCTTATACGATGATTACGATCTCACAAAAAGCCTAACTGATCAATACATGATCGTTATTTTTGCTTATATAATCGCCCTCACCCATGTCTAATGTCATTTGTTTTTCACAGTAGCATTTGCACTCGTCACTATCTGGTGCATCAATGTCAGTGTTGGAATAATAATGTGGTGTTTGAGTTCAAGGAGCAAGTGAAGTGTGGTGAAGTGAAATAACTACCAATTTAGATGAGTCAGAAACTTGTTTAGGGGGTTTATTTTTGGTGGCAAGCAGCACATGAAGTGCAGTGAAGTGAAATAACAACCAGTTTAGGTAGGCTGGAAACTTTGTTAGGTCGGTGACCCTTGGCCTAAAATGTATCTCCAATGAACCCATGGTATAACTGGCTCGATATACAATAAATCATCACACAATGGACTTCACACGCATCCTCATCATAAAACGAGGGTGTGCTGCATTTTAATTAATCTTACTGGTAGAGTTTAGCTTTCCAGCCTCCTGTTATACAAATGAAAACCAATTAAAAAGGACTGGGTGACTACATCAAAAGGTTAAAATATGGTACTGCTGGTTTCTCACCCTGACACTGTCCACATGTGGCTTGATGAGGCCATTCTGAGCAAGGTCAAGGACATGCATCTGAGGCAGCTGGCTCTCCTCATTTCCTGAGAAGGCCAACAGACGTTTCCTCCTTAGAATGCTGGATGCTGCTTTACTCCACCTTGACCTCTCAATTTCTCGGTAGCCATGAATAGCCTAGAAAAATAAGTGATTTAATATTATATGTGACCATTCCCTTGTTAAGACAAAACAGTTAACAAGTACTGCAGCTAGATAACTGAGCCTGACTGGTGAAAGCTCGGGATTGACCCCATCTTCTGTCAAATGGCTTCTATTTCATGCTTTACACAACAGGACTGTATTTCACTTGGCTCCCCTTTTGCCAATTTGGGGGGGAGGGGAGGAATGTTACCCACACATTCACCATATGACAAGGTAAATAAAGCATGATTATGGAAGGTGCTATGCATGTATGGTGTAGAATGAACTCTTATTAAATACTGTAAAGAGTTTTTAAGATCATATTAAAGCATGAGTAGAAGTACAGGTATGTCATGATAACCTTTCAATTATTAGTCGTCACAATATCCGGCACTTTCTGCTTGGCTCTACTAAAACAATATCTGGCAGAATTAGGCAATATCTGGCTCAGAAGTGGAAAGCAATATCTGGCACTTTCTGCTCAGCTCAATTAAAACAATATCCAGTGAAATTAGGCAATATTTGGCTCAGAAATAGGAAGCAATCGGAAGTACTATATATTTTTTGGTGGCAACATGTAACATCTGGCTCAGACACAGGACCCAATTGGCACACAGGCAGACCCTGCAACACAGCAACACACACCAGCCAATTACAAAGTGTTGCGGAGGCGGCCCACCCGACACACCAAGCCACCTGTCACCCTCTTATTCTCTTCACTGGATCCCGTATAGTGAGGATCTACCTGTGCCTTGTGCACTTGTGACCCACATGATGGCTACCCTCCAGTGCTGTGACAGCCTGTGCCCCCCCCTGCTTCACTCATATCTGTCATGCTGTGATTTCCCTTGTGGCCCCTCAGTGCTCCAAGCCTAACAGTCTATTTAACTCTTTGAGATTTTTGGCCCTCCGCCGATCATGTCTGTGCCAGATTCAGCTGGGCGCACATAGAGCACGCCGTTGTTCTGCGATATCTGTACTTAATCAGTCACTGTACACTAACTTTTTAAGGCAGACTAATGAATTTGGTACCATTTTAAAGCTGAATAGTTGCTCTTTATCGTGTTGTGGTTGAAAAAGGTAAATATGATAGCTAAAGGCCAATAGGACAAGTAGAAGTTAGCTGAAAAGGAAAAATCGCTCACCCTTCCGTAGAAAAATATTTGTAAAAAAATAAGTATCAGAGTTACGTGAAATTTGATAGCACCCTGTCAATCTACAGTAAATTCCCTTTCTATTGATATATAGGTTATGGCAATTTATGTTAGTTTTCACAGAGAAAAGCGAAAGACCTCGCTGTCACACTGGCAAATATCCATGCTGGTAATATCGATATTATTCATGGTAAAAACCTATTTATTATGCATATCTATCTGATATACTCATCACTGTAAAAACAAATACCTGTAGTTGGAAAAGGATAAACAGGATAGTGTATGTGGAACAAGGCCAGATAGGAGATGGAAAACATGCCAAAAAAAAAAAAAAAAAAAAAATTGTTTCATATGACTCGAATTCAAGTAATCAGAATCTAAACGGTTGGATTTATGAAGACTCGAAAACGCGTCATCGGAATCTCAAAGGGCTAATCTGCTCTGAGATGAGATGATCCTTAAGCTAATGAAAACTGGCAGCTGACTGGTAGTCCAAGTGCATTCATTATTAATGACACATTGTAAATTATTTTCATTATATGGATTTCAATTGCCATTTGATGAAAAAACTGCCAAAATAAAACGTTATACATAGATAAGTGGTAGGTGGTGGCGACCATCATCCACTCACTTGATGTAGTGCTGCCTACTTCTTCCTTACCCTTTATTATTATTTTTCTGTGCCTGCTCTCCTCTCTTCCTGTTTCTCCCATCTTTCCTGTCACTTCTTATTGCTTTTCTTTCCTTTACAGGTGGCTTTACATTGAGTGACAAGCCAAATGGTTTCCTGTAAGCCAAGAAACCATTTACAACACTGGGTTGTAACCATATAACCAAACCATACGTGCTCCCTACGTATCAACAAGTGGGTTTGTGGAAGGTTAGTGCCCCTCCCCGTAAAACAAATAACTCAAAGTCAAATGGCCACCCCTTACGGGATTATGGCGTCAGGCAACAGATGGATAGAACTGCATAGATTAATTTAAAAACGGGGCCTTCCTAAGTTTGTCAGATGTTATAGATACGCATGAAGCTTTGAATTCTCAGAACAAATCACAACACATCCAGGTAAAGTTTTATTAGTACCATGATTTTCTTCCCCATGTTCAGGCAACTTAGGGTAAATTGTCAATACTGCAACACTGTGTAAACTCTAACCCAGTAAAACATCAGAATTCCAATGAAAAATGACCAGTAAACAAGGGTGAAGATGCTATTTGTCACCAGTCACTCTTAACCTCCTGACTGAGGCTAAGGTGGCAAAAGTGATGCCCCTGGTGTGGCAATGCACCCAAAAGTCACCCATTTTCAATTCAATAATTTTCATATTAACACACAAGAAAAAAAAATAATACATGCACAAGAGGCTAAACCTTTCTATTTACCTATTAGCACTTTAGTGAATGTCTAGTTACTGTAGAGATAAGTGGAAGCAACATCATTTCAGTGTTTTTGTGTGTCTCTGTAGTAAACCAGCCTCATTTGTGTGAGCAATGCAGTTGGTAGGAAGCTAAAATGACAAACTGGCAACCTCAAGCATGGGCGGATGAAAGCACAAGGTACTCGCGGCAGAATACAGGGTGCGGATTTTGAAACAGAACTGTGGATTTTAAAAGGAATGTAGCAGTCTGTCAATAGGCCTTTTTAAAAGGAACGTCGCAGTTAAGGGGTTAAATATCCCACAGCCCAAACTTTGTCCATTCGAAACTAAAAAAGACAAAACTTACTGATGATGGAAAAGTAGAAAGCATAATGCAAACTGATGCGACAGCAGAATGCTCTCAAGTAAATTTGAACATTCATCTGCTTGGTCAAGTGGGACATCCCATGAACAGCCTACCCCCCCAACCCTTCCATCTATCATTCATCAAAATTCAGGGAATAAGTTGCATTACACTGCACTTCTGATGTTTTACTAGGTTATATTTTATAAACTAGCTATTGCAGTAATGCTATAATTTACCTTAGTTTGTCTATATATGAGAAAAAAAATGAAGCTACAGTTAACCCCAGTTTAACGATTTAATTGGTTACGTAAAAACCCATCGCGAGGCAGGGTATCAGAAATCGGCGACGATTTAACTCATAAAGTATGGGGATGCATTTTTGAGCCTTGGGTTTCCCCTCCCCAACCAAGTCCTAAACTCACCCAAGTGAGTCCAAAAAAATTTTTAAAGCCAATCTAAATAGCCTAACAGCTGTAAAAGATGACCTAAGCCTAACGCCTGTAAATAACTCACAAAAACCAACAAATAAAATCTGCAAATCATAAAAAATAGGTTAAAAAATATCAAACATCTCTCACTTACTTCTTGTAAGTCCATGTCTGGTCCTAGTTGTCATCCTTGCTATCCCCCCCCCCGAGGCTAGGGAACGTGTGGTGCTCCCTAGCACTCACTCCTCCTCCTCCTCCTCAAATGCCCTAAAACCCCATCTCCGGGGGGAGGGTCAGAGGGGGAGAAACCTGGTGAGGTGGGGTGATGGTAGCGGGAGACTGATGCACTGGCTTTGGGGGCGGCGATGGTGGGCGATGCAATGACTCACGAGGTGGTGATGAGGTGTGATGTGATGACAGACGAGGTGAAGGGATACCGCTGCAATGACTGGTGAGGTGAGGAGAGAGACTGTTGTGATAACTGACGAGGTAGCGAGGGAGACAGATGCGGTGGCAAGGGAGACAAAGGCAGTGGCCGAAATGGTGTCGGAGATTGAGGCTGGGGTGAGGAAGGCAGCGATAGAGTGGCATAGTACTCAGGTGACGCAGAAGACGGGGATCGGCTTGAGGTGAGGTCCAGCACTAGGGGCCAAGCACATCCTCGGCAGAAGAAGGACCTTAGTGTCTCTCTGCTGGTCAATGTCTGGGGAGATGCTCTGCTGGTCGAGGGCTGGGGAGATGCTCTGTGAGTTGCTGCTATGGTGGGAGCCTGTTTGAAGAAGGCAGTGATTGTAGTCTGCCTGGCCACCTTCCTCTTTTCCTCCAGCATTGCCCTGTGCACCTTCATCCTTTCTTCCAGTCAATCAGATGCGATCCCTGCTCTGTCTTGGGAGAGGGTCGTGAACGCACATAAATGCGATGACCTTGTCAACCTTGGTCACCATCTCCTTCAGAATCTTCAATTTCAGGGCTCACACCTCAGGGACGACCTCCTCCTCCTATGCCTCCCGGTGTGCCTGCTGAATCTCCATATTGAAGAGCTTCTCATTGCTGAGCTCCTCCCTGTGGCTTTCCAGGATGTCCTTCACATCCTGCTTGTCGACCTCCCTGAAGCCCACCTTGTGCAACAGTTGCACAATGTCCTAATCACCAATGTCTCTTTCAAAGTACAGTGTCTCCTTGGGCATGCAAACATTGATCCCAGTGCTTCTCCTGCGATCAGAACGCTTGTTGGAACTCCTTGAGCATCAGCGTGTTTGGGACCTTCTACGATTCCCCCTAGATCTCCTCAATGGTATCAAATCTTAATTGTTTTAGCTGGATTTTCATTTCTGGAAAGAGGAAAAAAATACAGGAGACCAAATCTGGTGAATATTGGGGGGGGGGGCCACCTGGCATTATTTTTATCCCAAAAAACTTCTGAACAACAAGAGCTGTGTGCATGGGTGCTGTCATGGTGAAGCACCCATCTGTTTGTGTCCCACTTGTCTGGACGCTTTCACATCACACTGCCAGATAAAATGTATTGGCAAGTTCCATACGATAAGCTAACAAAGTCACAAACATCGTGAATTGTCCTCCTGTGGTCTTCAAAGGTGGTTGCATGAACTTTGGCCACAATGTCAAGAGATGAACTGATGGAAGGGCAAACAGAATGTGCATCATCATCTTTTGATGTTCATTCGTTTATAAAATGCTTAAATGAGTTGTAGGTTTGTGTACCCCCAAAGCATTGTCACCAAATGCTTGTTTTAACATTTTATGAGTTTCTGCCACATTCTTCCCAAGTTTCACACAAAACTTGATGCACACACATTGCTCTTTCACACCTTCCATTTTTTAATCACAAAATTTGCACATTAACTCCAACACAATAAAAAAACACACACATGCACCCTACACAACACACACCACTTGACACACAAACAAACGAAGGGTGCATCCACATACCACGCAGCAAGTGGTTTCCACCCTGCTTTCAAATTTTGGGAACTTTTGGGTAGCACCTCAGGTAGAGTGTCATAACTCCAGATTCTGTATGGAGGGAAACAACAGGGGTGGACCTGAAGGCACCAAGAGCAATGCAGTGTCATGTCTTGAACAAAAACCAGCTTCCTGAGGTAAGTCTGGGCAGCCAACCCATACTGGGAGAGGTCATAAGAGAATTTGCTCCAGAAGAATACCAAGTACAGCCATGACGTGGTGTACAAGTTTGGTATGCGAGAGATCAATAGAACAATATACTGTATTGGTAACAGTTATACCCAGTTTCAGGTTAATGATCACAAAATTCACTTACACAGTAAATCTTCAATATATAAAACCCTCTTTAACGAATTTTGGTTTTAATGACCACCTTGAGATGACCGAACATTATGTCCACTTAACAGATTTTCATTTGGTAAAAGAATGGACGTGCAGGGAACACTGACCAGTGTTGCGTTCCTACACACACACACACGCACACACACATCTGCGCTCCTCTCCATCCTGCAGAACGCCACATCAGTCTCTGGGTGACCAGTATCATGACAGAAGCCATAAATAGAGCATGTATTGAGAAAAAGAGCCAGTCAGACCTAGCTGTATTATGCCTTGTACAATTGTACAGATAAACGACACTCTATATTTAGCGATCTTTGTTCAGTAAAAGCCACAACACCCAGGAAATTACAGAACAGCATGGTGTTTGGCTTTAATGTCAAGGGTCTGGTACCAATTAGTTCATTATATTGAGGGTGTACTGTACTGTATGATAACTGTGGTGGCTGCGTTACAAAAATTCCGTGCATACAGTATATGATGACTCTCGCACAAATCGATGATCAGACATTTAAGCCATGATGGCCATCCAATATATACATGCACTGTGATCATCTCCCTTTCATTTCATCACATGTATGCAGGGTCATTGAAACACCAGTTATCACCAAATATCAGTGCAAGTGGGCAGTGAAAAGTGTAGTGTGTGACATGTGGATAACTTTTTTTGTGTGAAATACTGAAACTTGTGGCTCGAAAATCATGTCCGGCAAGTTTGCTACTCCTAGTGAAAAGCAAGGTGCTACTCAGGACATCATGGGCATGCCTAAATGACTAAGGTTTTTTGAGATTTTATGTTACGTGGCCCTTGACCCCCAATATATCCCCACTCAACCCATGTTAAACTGACATTGATACTGGTCTATGAAAAATTGGTATGGGACAGGTTTTCCCTTGATGTAACCCTAACACATACTGAGTTGTGACTGTACAGGTGGTAGTACAGGCATACCCCAGGGTAATGGTTAAGTAAAAACCCATCGCTAGGCAGGGTATCGTATCTCAGGGTAGATTTAACATGTAAAGTACAGTATAGGGATGCGTTTTGAGCCTTGGGTTTCTCCCCCAACCAAGTCCTAAACCCACCCAAATGAGTCCCAAAACAATTTCCTAGCTAAGTTAAAACCCCAAATAGCTTTAAAACCAGCTAAACTAAGCCTAAAAGCAGTTTGTAAATCACCTAAGCCCTCCAAAAATATTTGAAAATCATAAAAAATGTCTGGAAGAAAAAAATCAAACTTAGTAAACTGTATGGTACCCCAAAATGACAATGTTCACCCGACCTAGCTACAACTAAAACACATTAATCTAAGCTTAACAACAGTTTAAGAATCAATCTAAACAAAAAATTTGTCAAAAAATTATTCAGAATCGGTGAAAAAAAAAAAAATCCATCCTTATACCTGGGTTTGGTCAATGTTTGGCGAGGTAGGGTGGTATTTCTACCCTTATCGTTATGCTGGGGTATCGCATCTTGCCGTCCGCCTGTATGAGTAACAGCAGTAGTTAACAGCCTAGTAGCTTAGTACAGTAACCCCAGTCAGTCTGAGCAAGAAAGCCAATCAACTTCAGGAAAAAAATTGTCCCTGCAAGGCCATCCTGTGCAGTGAACTGTTCCCTTGTGATGAATAGCACCGCACCACAGCGAGGTGTAAGGAAGTGTGTGGAGGTTTGGTTCCTGGGTGGATGCTGCATGTGCATCTCTCCAACCCGTTAACAAGGGCACCACTGGAGGCTTCATATCACACCCGTTATTTGGTTAACGTATTTGGTTTTCACCCAGTACTGCAAATTGTTTCCTGGGTTAAAGGAAACAATTAGGCATGTTACCGAGTATAGTCACTTTAGGAAAAAGTAGGCAGCACTACAACAAGTGAATGGATGATGGTTGTGACCAACTACCACTCCTAATATGGGTGAAGAGTAGTCCTACAGTAACCAGTGAACACCAGCAATGCACTTCATAATGTCCTGGTACTTAAGGCATACTGATCAGAAATTCAATGTGAGGGGCCCCTGTGAGGTGAAGGGCCATCCAGACGGAGGCCAAAAAATGTGTGCTGAATGAGCAGGCTGAAAGGTTCCCCATGGAGGTGACAGAGATTGGAATTTCAACTGGGTGAAGCACAAAAGTGCACTTATGTGCACATTAACAGTGAAACCTTAGTACATAACCTGGGTGGTGAAGGCATTCACAGCCAGCTGGGGATGGCATTGGACCTCCCATAATGAGGCAGCACTGCAGAGGATAGATGTCATCAGCATAGACCAGAACTTACACACCAGGGGGATGGGGAGGTCAGACATCAAGACACTGAAGGGAAGAGGACTAAAAAAAAAACTCTGAGGCACCCCCCGCTAACTGGAGTGAAGAAGGTGTACGTGTTCCCTAGGGATGCACAGGAGGTCTGCTCCTCCAGATAGCTGTGGACCCAAGCAACAGCACAGCCAGTGATACCGAGGCATGACAACTTACAGAGGATCCTGTCATGGGAGGGAAGAAACAAAGATCTCCTGGAGATCCACATTGACCACCAGGGCCTGTTCCTGATGGGACATGTGGTAAGCATGGAGGTCAAATTGGAGGAGGTCAGATGTCCCCTCCCAAGGCAGACTCCACACTGAACCTCAGAGAAGTGGCTGCCACTCTCAAGACACCAAGAGAGCTGGAGGCACATTATCCTCTCAGTCACCTTCCCATGTAGGATAGAACACTTATGGCCTGTATGACACAGGACAAGACTGGTCCCTCCCTGGCTTGGGGATGAAGAGGTGTGAGGTCTTTCAACAGGAAGGGATGACCCCAGAGCCCCAGCCTTTATTAAAGATGGCAAGAAAGGAGGCTTTACAGGAGAGGGGGAGAAGGACTGAGAACTTGGGGATGAAGTCTGGGCCACATGCTTTCGTAGTGATAAGGCCTGCAATGCGAAGGAAAGCTTTTTCTACAAGAAGCATGAGGCCAAGTCTGCAGGGGATAGGTGTGGTGTCACATGCACCAAGTTTAAACATGCTCACAGGACATATGTACTCTCTGAATATACACTGCAAATGCACAAAGTTCTTCAAGCAGGAAATCCCCATCAAACGGAGTGCAAACACAAACTTCCAACACATTTCACCCAGTGCATATGATGAACATGCAAGAAGTTCATGCATGCTCACAGTACTGTATATGCGTGGATGGAAGTGAAAATGCGTCACTGCACTGAGACATATTTACATAGTTGTACTTACCTGCCTCTACTTTCTAGTTTTCTAAGTGAAGGTAAGGCATACATATTATTCTAATACATACAGCAATGTATTCGATGTCCTGTATGGCATAAGTCTGATAACTGCAACCAGATACCAATACTATTAGCATGGGGAGCAATGTGCAAGCCATTTTCATGTTACTAAGCATGCACACTGCAACTGATGCATGTGTACTGACTGCAACATGAACCTCCAACATGAAATCCCCAGTGCACAGGACAACAGAAGAGAAGCTGAGGCACCAATCTGGGAATAAAAAAAGGCAGCCTTGTCTTAGAAGTCAACCAGGAGGGCACCCTCCCTTGCCAGAGGTACAAGGAGGTGGAGGGCACCCCTTCATCCCCTGAATGAATTTCCAAGTTCTGTGACACAGAGCTGGAGAACAAGAGGGGACACACAGAAAGCTGATCAGGCAGCACAACAAACACAAATGGAGAAACAGAAAGGGTGCACCAGTACAACACACTAATGTAGTACAAAGGAAGGCAAACAGCAACAGACCTTATGGTCCTCTCGAGGCTGTTTGTTACAGAGTAGACTATGACTACGAGACCTAACTCTACATGCTGAAGGATAAGGATAGTAAAGCAAGAAGGCTCCCCCCACCTCCAAACCCTCCAGTTAAAACTGGCAAGAAAAAGTGAGAAAAACCACCATGCAGCATGGAAAAACTGACATGGAAATTTCATAGGAAAGACTGAAAAGGAAAAGCTACATTCAAGAATACATTATCTATAAGCTACCAGTATGAATAACCTGAAAGAGAAAGTTGTAAAGTGCAATGAATAATCAAATAAATAAATAACGCATGACACTATGTACGGGTATACTGAGTTAATGGGCCGTCTGCGGATGATGAGACTCTGTAGACATAACAAACGTGAATACAGCAATCCTGTGGTCTCAGTTGGACTCTGCAGGAATTCAAACGATACAGATACACGTGAATATAGCTACTAATCCCATGGTCTCAGTTGGACTCTTCGGGAAGAGACTTAAAACATTATCACTGTGCATATACTTGCATTTAATAAATTGATCCAGGTTCTAAAAGAAAAGAATAAAATAAAAATTTATACGTACACAAGTGTTTTACTCGGGAGTAAACATATTAAGCTGGGGGTTAGATGACTAAATATTTATCCAGGCGACCTTTAAAGCTTAGTACTGTATTACAATTTACTACATCGGAAGGCAATTTATTCCACATACAGCAAAACATCGATATAACGGACTTCAGCAGACCGGAATTCGCTTTTATCGGACTCGAGGAGCTACCGGACTAAACTCCTATATATTGGAAAAAGTCCGATATAGCCAGAAAGCAGTCCGGACTGCCTGACAACTTCAGCTATGTTCACCACAATAAGACAAGTAAAAGACATGTTTTTCAGTGCACACTAAAGTATTATACCATTTGATTAATGTAGTGAAGGTATAACACAGTACAATACTGCAATGGTGGTGAAAACCACTGATGCAATCCGGACTAATGTCTGATATTTCGGAAAAAGTCCGGATTAGCAGGGGTAAGTCCGGATGTCGCTTTTATCGGAAAATCACATATTTCGGACTGGCCTGAGCCCCAATTAGTCCGTTATAGTGAGGTCTTATCGTATTTACAACTCTATTGAGGAAGAAATGCTTAGCTTCGTGTGACTGGAATCGTTTGCCAATTATTTTATGCTCATTGCCTCTAGTATAATTCGAGTGATCAACTGTGAAGTATTTATCGACAGCCATGTTATCATGTCCTTTGAATATTTTGACTACAGTACTTGAATTAAATCTCCTCGCATCCTCCGTTTGGTTAGGGTAAAGAGATTCAAGGCTTCTAAACGTTCCTCGTACGGTCTATTTCTCAATCTAGGTATCATCTTTGTCATCCTTTGCTGCACTCTTTCAAGCTTTTCCATATCATTTTCATAATATGATGACCAAAACTGAATGCAGTACTTCAAGTGCGGGTGTACTAAGGAATTATACAAAGTGAGGATAATATTATCGGACTTATATTCAAATGCTCTGCCTAAGAATCCAATCAACTTATTGGCTTTTTTCACTGCGACTCTACATTGTTTGCTTGGTTTCAAATCGTCTGTTATTATAACTCCTAAGTCTTTTTTGTGGTTTACCCTATCAAGCTGGACATTATTCATGCTATAACTAGGTCTTACATTTTTACTGCCAATATTTAGCACTTCACATTTATTAATATTAAAATCCATTTGCCAGACTTGGGCCCAGTTAAACAGTTGACCAAGATCTCTCTGAATTACTTGCCTTTGCAGTGCTGTATCTGCTCTCTTACCTATTTTAGTATCATCAGCATGCTCTCTTACCTATTTTAGTATCATCAGCAAATTTTGAAATCTTACAACACAATCCTTCGTCAATATCATTTACATATATATTAAGAAAAGAATAGGACCTAACATGGAACCCTGTGGCACTCCACTTGTAACAGTGGAAACAAAAGGACAATGAAGGATTATGCACCTGAAACTAAGACAGTGCACAACACAGCTGAAAGGCATAGGCCTACATCCATCAAGGACCAGATTTAGGCAATATCTCTGTGAAAATGACAACTGTGAGTGTGGCCTAGCTGTTTGCAACCTCTGTTAAGTTGGTTATGCCCATGTTGGATCCAAAGGATCATTAATCTGGTCTATGTTATACCAGGCTTCATATGCCCAGGTTAGGAATGAATGATGTCCAGGTTAGGTCAAGGTTTGGTTAGGTTAAAATTATGTTTTCTCAACATTTTTTATTATACTGTATTTTTGACAATTTTGACCTAAATTCTATAAGAAGGCACTCAGTTTTAATATGTAGCGGGGCTATCACAGAAATTTGTAACTTAAAATAAAATGTTAGAATTAGTATTAAACACGCTGACTATATACACTGCACACAAAGAAGTAAAATTTACCAACACACGGGTACCATAAGCTAGCATTTGTAGTAATGCCAGTAGTACATGTGCCAAAAGATACCCAATTTTTCCTGAAGTGCGAATTGCTTCCATGGCCAAGAGCCATTTGAGTGTGCCTCATGCATCACGAAGGTTATTCTCTCAAACATGGAAGCATACATTCCCTTCTCTTATCCTGTGTGTGTGTGGGGGGGGGATCACACTTGCTCTAATGCTGTCCACAACAAGGAGAAGGCCTACAAAAGGTACCAGAGCAAACCCACCCCTGAATTTCATTTCTCTTATGTTTCTGCCTGGAATCATATTAAGTCTGTTCTTTGCTATGCTAAAAATAATTTCATTCATACTAAATGCTCTGAACTCTCTGGCTCAAATTCTTCCTGCTCCTTCCAGCAAGTTGCCAAAAACCTTTCTAACATACATCATACTGTATACTTCATCATCCTTTCCTCTTTTCTGCTCTGATGGCTCTGTAGCTGTTCATTCTACTGATGCAGCAGGACTCTTCACTCAGACTTTCTCCTTCAATTCCACCTTAGACAATTCTGTTGCTGTTCCTCCATCACTTCCTCCCCTCTGATTTCCTCATGGCTGACATTAAAATTTCTTCAACTCATGTTTTCTGTCATCACTGGCCTCAATACAATACTAACAAGGCATATGGGCTTGATGAGGTCCCTCCTGTTGTCCTCAAGAACTGTACTTCTGTGCTTACACCCTGCCCAGGTAAACTCTTTCATCTTTGTCTGTCAACTTGTACTTTCTCATCTTGCTGGAAGTTTGCTCTTATTCAGTCTGCCCCAAAGTTGAGGACCATTCCCAGCTCTCTATCACCCAACTGCTTCAACATCCAGTATTTCTAAAGTTTTTAAATCAATCCTTAACAACAAAATTTTACAGCACCTTTCCTATCACAACCTTCTTTCCAACCATCAGTATGGGTTCTGCCAGGGACACTCCACTAGTGATTTCACCTTCCTTTCAGACTCCTGGTCATCTTCCTTTTGGGAATTTGGCAAAAGCTTTGCCACAGCATTTGACATCTCAGAAGTTTTCAATTGAGCCTGGCATAAATCTTTAATTTCTAAACTACCTTCTTACTGTTTCTATCCTATCTGTGCCTTCATCTATAGCTTCCTTTCTGGTCACTCAATAGCTGCTTCTGTAAACGGTCACCATTCTTCTTCTAGAGCTATCAATAGTGGCGTTACTCAGAGTTCTGTCCTATCATCAACTATCTTCCGTCTCTTCATCAATGACTCTCTAAGCTGTACATCTAACCCCATCCACTCATAGGCTGATGTCTCCACCCTTCACCTTTCCAACCGCTTCTCATAGCATGCATCTTAGCAGTTACCGTAGCATACCTCAACAAACAAGGGATGAGGCTATGGCACACCTAATGTCTGACGTAGCTCATATCTCTGACTCGGGCAAAAGTAATCTTGTTGTTCTTAGGCTGTGGTTACGATTATGACAGCTGTAAGAATACACTCACAGACAACAATTATGGTAACTGAACCTATTTATAACCTAACTGAACCACCAAAGACAACCTAATCTATTTCTAACCTAACTGAACCATCAAACATAACCACTAAATTCTAGCAGTTTATGCTGAATTGTAGAAGTATTAACCTAACCTAACAACTCGGGCATTCATTATATGAGGCATCTGGTTCCAGAGGGACGTAACCCTCAAATCTGCCATTTTGTGTTAGAAGCAGAAAAGTGTTCGTCAAGGCCAGCTACATCACGTGGTGGAATATTTCAAGGGAAATGCAGCCTTAATGTGGGGGACAATAGGATTGGAAGTCAGGTGGATTCAGGTGCACAAACCTTGGATGAAAAATGTTTTACAGATCCCAGATGGGTGCATCCAGCACCCCCAAGTCTGGGCCAGCCAGCCAATGAGTGCACCTCACACAGCCATCAATGCTATCATTCCCAGGCTCAGCCAATCATGTGCATCTTACCACAGCGGCTTGGCAGTCATCCTTTAATACGCATGCTGTGACAATGCACTTTGTGTCCTCTCCATATTTTTGTTATGTGGATATCTGCATGAAAATGAGTTCTTCTGAGCATGAGGACCAACATCCAGTGTATACTAGGAAGTATGCAAGAAAGCCTGACGCTTGGGGAAGAAACGTTGTTAAGAAGAAACGAGACTGGTCAGACATACATTAGTCTGACCCGGATGACGACTTCCTGTATTATTAACCCACCCCCAACCCCCACCCGATGAACTTACAGAAACAGTACTGGCGACGAGGGATTGTTGAGCGTTCATTTTATATTATTTTCAGTATTTAATAAACTATTAACTTATTAAAGGTTACCTGTACAAACTTTAATTAAGAGAATTGGTAGATATCACAATTTAAAAATTAATAAAAAAAAATAAAGCTCACAGCATGTTGAAATTTTCATAGGTTTCTATCCTCTTACTAATAATGCATTAGGTCGCATTATTTGGTACAACCATTAGTAGTTTATGAGGGCTAGTTAGGTAGGGGTGCTGAATAACTGCCATAAAAAAAAAAAAATGCACTGGAAAGTACTTTCCGAGACGAGTCTATAGGTATTATAACATAATAATTGTCACAAAATCATGATGAAAACCGTTCATCTACTTTAAACCGCCGTAGTGAAAAACCATGGTTTTTAGGTTACGCCCCTCTTGAACCAGATGCCTCGTATATATTAAAGCTCTGTAAGTGCAATAATTGTAGCCAGTGAGTGTATAATTACAGATGCTGTAATCCTAACCACTTTGTTTTTCTAATGTACAAAAACTCAGTTGTTACATTTTTGAACCTGTCAAAATCTTCCTCAGGAGCATCCTTTAATTTTGAACAATAACCAACTCAATCCTGCATCATACCTGAACATATTTGGGGTTTCATTCTCTCAGAATTTATCTTAGAAAGATCATATTACCTCTCCTGTAAAATCTATCTACTGCCAGACGCCATAATCCCGTAAGGGGTGGCCATTTGTTTTATGGGGAGGGGCACTAACCCTCCACCAACCCACTTGTTGACACGTAGGGAGCATGTATGGTTTGGTTATTTGGTTACCACCCAGCGCTGTAAACAGTTTCTTGGCTTACAGGACACCATTTGGCTTGTCTCAATGTAAAGCCACCTGTAAAGGAAAGAAGTGACAAGAAAGATGGGAGAAATAGGATGAGAGGAGAGCAGGCACAGAAAAAGAATGATAAAGGCTAAGGAAGAAGCAGGCAGCACTACATCAAGTGAGTGGATGATCGTTGCCACCAATCTACTTCCAAGAAATTAGGTGTGCTAAGCCGACTCCATGCCTTACACAGTTGTTGACTTTATACAGAGGTCTTATTCGCCCCTGCTTAGAGTATAACTCTCATGTATGGGGAGGGTCCCCACATACAGCCATTCTCTAAAAAGTGGAGTCAATGGCTTTTCGTCTCATTAACTCTCCTCCTATTATTGTCTCCCTTCAGCCTCTGTCCCTTTGCCACACTGTTGCATCTTTATCTCTTTCTATCACAACTTCAATGGTCTCTGCTGCTCTAAACGGTGTGCTTGCATCCCTCCACCACTACAGTGGATCCATAGCACCTGTCTAGCAGATGATGCATAGCACCTGTCTAGCAAATAACTCTCATCCCTTTCTGTCCAACTTTCTAATGCAAGACTTAACCGTTATTCCCAGTCCTTCATGTATGCAACAGGTCAACTCTGGAACAGTCTTCCTTTGTCTGTAGTTCCTACTTCCAATTACCTGCAGTCTTTCAAATGCAGTGTGTCCAGGTATCCTGAAATGAATGGATCTTGAATTTAGCTCTATTGTTATCTTTTTATTTTTTCTTGGGGGTAGCAATCTTCCAAGCTTTTAGCTTTGGTTTCTTCATGCTTAAAGTAAAAAAAAAAAAATGCATAAACCATAAATACTATTCAAGTAATCTGATCATGTTTTTTTTACCTCAACCTTTGCTAACAATTTTCTTATACCTATGATATACATTACTACAAATGAGTCCCTCAGGTTAGTCCTGTAATGATCCTTCAGGGAGAAATAGTGACCCAAAGGGAAATTAATTTGCGAAGGAAGTGTCACAGATGTTATCATAATATAAACAGAATACCGGTACTGTACACTGTACTTCAAAATACTGTACAGTAGTTGGCCTGTAATTGTAGTTTCTCCCATACGTTTTTTTCTTGTGCTTTTTATTTTATAAATACATATA
>JAGKTI010007808.1:19649-30536 GCA_018397915.1 Birgus latro | reverse complement strand
AGAGAGAGAGAGAGAGAGAGAGAGAGAGAGAGAATGTTGGAGGGATAGTAGTTGTGGCAGTAGTAAATAAATGGCTTCCTTCCTGGACACCGCTTTCTACGTTGTTTTCTACTGGGCAAAGGAAGTTCACCTGGATGGGGCCCGCAAAGGTGTTCGTATGACAGGTGGATGGATTTATTGCTCACAAGAGGCCACCTAGGAGCGAGTGAGGCTGGTCTCCCTTGATTAAAATGCCAGGATGAAGAAACCTGGTTGCGTAAGTCGGCAAAATTAACATAAATGAACATATGTTTTTAGGGGACGTGTGGTATACTGTTAGAATTTAGATGTTTGCCACTAACACTAACATTAAAGACATGCATGCTTAGATCCTTGTTGTTTCATTCCAAAGTAGATTTATTGTGAATTTAACATCTTGCTGAGGAGACGTGGTGGTGGTGGTGGTTACTAAAGCAGAATTTACCTATCCATCTGTCTATCTATCTATCTATTTGTCTATCTGTCTATGGATATATTTGTCTACTTTAATATCTGCATGTATGTTTGTTTATCTGGTTATCTATCTGCCAGTGCACTTTTTTGTCTGTCGATATGTTTATCTCTTTATGTCACCATCAGTCAGTATTCCATATCAGTATCAATCCATTCATCTTTTCGGTAATGGACTTTTCAGTTACCGTATCGATTTTCTGTCCAAAATTATCTCTTCTTTTCTTCTCACCTTATCAGTATTAATCTCAGACCTGGACTCCCGTTACATCACATTAACATTATCAACAGGTCGAGATAAGAGATTTGATATCTTTGGTTTTCTCATTGACCCTGACTTTAACTTGATCAAGGGCGGTGGGTTTATCAGCACTGTATCTGTGTTTTATGGGTGTTATATCAGGTTTTCTCTATCGGTTATTAATCGGTTTATGTAAATATGTTTTTTAACACTCCTAGGGCACTGTGACTCATGACCAGCTGATACATAACAGAATATGTCGGTACAATTATATACTAGAGTTGTCTCGCCCATGAGAGGGTTAATGGTGACAGTATCAACATTTTCACGTTCCCGTGACACTCTCAGCAGAGCATATTTATCTAGAGTTAGCAGGAGTTAAATATTAGAGTTTTCTTGGCCATGAGAGGGTCCGTGATGGGAGATTTGCACTCTAAGGCTCTTGCGACTCACTCTCAGCTAAACATGCTTATTTGACGTCAGCAGGAATAGAATATATATTCTTTTTACTCTAACGAGCTAAAATTGCCACCTCGCCATCTAGAATGTTGGGTTATAGCAATAGAATAGCATTTGGGTATGATGCTAGTCACGAAGCAGTGCTGGGGAAAGGATGTAGAGCCACAGCACTGGGATCGATAGCAGACAAGGTGCTTTGGTAGATGGGATGTTGTAGGTAATAGACAAGATACTCTGGTACATAGCAAGCAAGGATTGGGGGAGGGGGGGTGCAGATAAATGTCATTGCAATAACGTTTCGGTGAAAAGAGAATTTTGGTAATTTAGTAATAGGTCATCACGAATTCAGGCGTGTAATTCATGTACGTATCATCCCCCCCTCTCCCTCATTTTCCAAAGTCCTGGGTCTAGCCCCGCGTACCACAGAGAATTACGACCTAGACACACAGCTTTACGCAAGATTTAAAGACTTACGTAGCTGTCCTGGACCATTTTCCGAACCAAAGAAATCTGACCTACACGCATAGCCTTACAAAGCCCTCTGGGTCACTTTTCCATGCTATGACATTCTGATCTAGACACATAGCCTCACATCCCAGTAGCTGTCTGGGTAACTTCTCCATACCATAGAACTCCGACGTACACACAGCCTTACATAGTTCTCTGTGTCACTTTTCCATACTATCATATTTATAGCTGTGTCTAGTCTTTTTACACTAACTTGGGCTAACTCTGCCATCTCTCCATCATGAATGCTGAGTTGTGAGCATACATTAGCACTAGAATATGATGCTTGTCACGAAGAAATGCCACAGAAAACATAGAACTGCTGTATTCTTGTTTTCTGCCATTGAGATATGTGAAATAAGCTACAACAGGACGAAAAATCCGGACCAAGTCAGATAAACAAGAGGACAGTTCACTTTTCCATAGTAGATAATTCTGACCGATACACTTTACGTAGTAGAAGTAGTCTAGTTCACTTTCCCATACCATAAAACACTTAGATAGGCACATAGCCTTTACATCTTGCCTGTGTTACTTTTCCAGACCATAGAATTCTAACCTGGACACATAGGCTTACAAAACTGTATTGATCACTTCATCATATCACTAAAAACTGACCTTGATACAAAGCCTTATATAGCTGTTTGGGTCCCTATTCAATGCAGGAGAATTCTGACCTAGACACATAGCCGAACATAGCCGTCTGGGACACTTTTCCATACCATAGAATCCTGACCCAGATACACAGCACTGCATATGCCTCTGGGTCACTTTTCCTCCTTAGATAATTCTGACCTAGACACATAGCCATAAACCGTTGTGTGGGTCACATACTTCCATACAACAAAATTCTGACCTAGACATACAGCCGTACTTGGCTCCTTGGGTCACTTTTCTGTATCATGGTATTCTGACCTAAACACATGGTCTTACATAGTTTTATGGGCAACTTTGTCGTATTATAGAATTCTGACCTAGACACACACACCTTTACCGTAATTAGCTGCCTGGGTCACTTTCCCACACCATAGAATTATGACCTCAACACACAGCCTAACAGAGCTGTCTGGCTGCCCTTTCCTCTTTACTAGATTCATAGCCTGTCATGGGTCACTGTTCTGTACCATAGATTTCTGTTCTAGACACAGACTTACTTTGATGTGTGGGTTATATTCCCATATGTCAGAATTCTGACCGAAACACGCAACCTTACAAAGTTGTGCTGGTCCTTTTTCCATACTATTACATCCTGACTTCAACACATAGCCTGACATGGCTGTGTGGATCACATTTTTGTATCACAGTATTCTGACAGAGACGTAGCGTTACATAACTGTGTGGGTCTATCCTCATATGAAAGAATCCAAACCTAGACAAATAGCCTTTCATAGCTGTCCGAGTCATTTTTCCACATAATAATTCTGACCTAAACACATAGCCTTACAGTACTTGGCTATCTGGGTCAATTTTCCATACCGCAAAATTATGGCCGCTACACATGGCCTTAAATAGCTGTGTAGGCTACTTTTCCATTCCATAGAAAACTGACCCAGACACACAGTCTTACATAGCTATGAGTCACTTTTCATACTGGAGAAATCTGACCAACAGGTAAAGCTATGTAGGCCACTTTACCCTGCAATAAAACTGTGAAGTAGACACACAGCCTTACAAAGCCGTGTAGGTCACTTTTCCATACCATTGAATTTTTACCTAGACACATAGCCTCACGTAATTATGTGGGTCACTTTTCCATACTAGGAATGCATAGAATGGGGGATGTAGGGCGCCTATCCCTCCCCCCCCCCCCTCGCACCCCCGCACGGTTTCGGGAAACCAATATTTTAGCATAAAAATAACGCATTTTACCCAAATGTAAGTACACTGATAAATACATTATAATAATGTCATCGCAGAATCATTTCAGTGAAGTGAGGGATTTGGCAATAGACTGAGCACTTTAGTGTANATCCACCTACCATACCACTTACACTCCTATCATACCACCCGTCATAACGTCTAAGCCACCCATCATACCAGATACACACCTGTCTCCTGCCATACAATCTGCACTCTGTATCATTCGTCCTACATCACCTATCACAGCATCTAAACCAGGCAGCAGTAAGGGATTATAGAGGGCAGTTATTAAGTTTCGTTTCCTTCACAACAGGGGAACAAAATAATTTCGAGGGAGGGTGCAAAGCAATGTTTACGTTAACCTGAGAAATGGGCGGCCTGACAGGACTCTGCCGGATCACAATGATTTTCAGAGGCTAATAACTTTTCTACTATGTGAGACAGAGAAGGGATCCTTTCAGCAGGTAGTAAATACATTCAATAAATGTTGTTTTTAGTTTTTACTCATGAGACCAATGAAACTCCCTTGCTTTCCAAGGGAATGTACCGAGGGCTTCAAATGACATGTTCCACTATGAAATCGAATTTAAAAAGATTTTCTGTTGAAACACTATGTTTTCTTGCATGAATTTCAACAATTAAATATCGGATATTACGCTCATAAATTTACATGAACGTTTTTTCTATCTTTAGGGGATAAATTCAGAAATGGTAATCCCCCCCAATTCTGGGTTTTATCATTCGATCGATAGCCAAGCGTTAACCGACGAAGTTCATTGACACGGCAAGTCGCCAGCAGAGAATTGAACATTGCGCGTTTGATAAATGCTACGGCGCTTCGCTATATGCACATCCAGAGAGAAAACGTAAGAAAGAAAACAATTTGGCTCAGTTATTCTTCTGTTAATGTTCCACTACATCGCCAGAGATGCTGAAAGTTTACACCAAGATAAAATTATGCTGATAGGCGTATTTACAAACGCTTGCTCGCTCGTCACGCTCTTAGAAAACACACTTTACTGGTCAAGTGACAGCCAAAAAAAAAAAAAAGACATCCTCGTCCTAACTGGGTTGATTTCTCGTATACTGTAAAAGCATTTTTTTCTCTCTCTCTTTCTGTATATATATTGTGTGTGTGTGGAAACTTGCTCGGTCGTCCTAGTATCATTGCCAGCTTAGGTGTGGATGGGTGGATGGATGACTTCTTTGCACAAAGGGCAAATTTACTTTCAGGCTTCATTTTTGCCTCCAAAAATTGAGATAAGACGAGCTTATGTTGGGAACTTGCTTAGTCGTCTTAGTGTCGGAGCTTAGGGGTGGACGGATGGGCGTGGCACATTGAATTCAACTTCGCCTGTGCCTCAAAAGTTATCACCGGTGACGGGCTTATGTTGCTAGTATTTCTAATTCTTAAACCTTTTCTATATTTTGGTATATTTTATTCTTGCTAGCGATTAGCGATTATGCTTTATTTAGGAGATACTTCTTGTAGTGAAGGGGTTGAAATATCCCCGTTAACCCTTTTAGTAGCGGGGCGTCTTTCATGTTATATTCTTGTTACCGTCAAGTGATCGTCCACTCCACAAACCACTCTAAAATGATAATGCAATTGATCAGTTATATAGCCTGCTTTACGATAACGTCCTGTACACTGACTTTTAACCCTGGTAGTACGAGGACGTCCTTCTATATATTCCTGCAGCCTCCAGACAGTTTTATGTGGTTGTGAAGAGGATGCAGGAATTATTTTACGTTCGTGTTGTTCGGCTTCTCCGTTCATTAAATTGTCCGGAGTTGACGAGAATAGAATGTCAAGCGTTTGGATCGAGTGGTCAGTGGGTTATCCTCTCCAATTCGACTTAATCTATATTTCAGCCTTTCTAGTTCCAGGCGATTTTACTCAGACTAAAGCAAATGTTTTTTCGGACTGGAGGGGTTAGATATACCCTTCGTTAGCCCGTTCACTGCAAGAGGTCTGCTCTGAGCTGAGTAAAATCGACTGGGGGGGTATGAAAAGATAGTCATCCTAGTTCAAGTGTTATAACAGCTCCACTTCCATTTTTCCCTTCCACCTCACTCTCAGTCGGTTTCTCAGTCTCCTCCTCCTCCTAGAACCACAACCATTTCACGTGACTCTCCCCTCCTCCTCCACCTCCTCCTCCTAGAACCACAACCACTTCACGTGACCCCTTTCTTCACGTGTGCTTACTCAAGGCGATGGCTCCGATACTGCGCTTAAAAATTCGATTTCAAGAATCTCCCCCCCCCAAAAAAAACACCATCAGTATCATCTGGAGAGAGGGGCCACTGATAAGCATCTCGTGATTAGAGCGATAAGGGAAGAGGTGGAGGTATCTTGTCATCACCAACTCTCCATAGGGTTGGATAATAGGTGACTAGACTGGACGAATCACCTGACATGCGCATTACCTGGGGAACGTAGCATCCATCTGTCCACACACCCACACACACAGCATCCCGTCTTTCAGTAGGACACGGTCAGCTCTTAGTCCTTTAGCTGCGGTAAGTTACTGAATAAACTCGTCCGTCGTAAGATGCAACAAAATACGAACAATTTTTTTTTTTTTTATAATTACGCAGCATCCAAAGTCCAGTCTTAAGCAGAATACGGCCATTTTTTAATCTTTTGGCTGAATTCAATTTCTTAGAGACTCACAATACTTTTTATTTTTCACGTTCAACAGCTGGTTAGATATAGACTTCATTAACCCCTTCGCTGCTGGGGGCATCTCGTAAGCTGAACATAACCATCTAGTGAGAGCAAGGATACTCTAACGAAAGATTCAGACGGTTTCAGAGGGTTAGCATTCAGAATTCAATGACACCTGCAACTGAGTAAACCCGTCTAATGCTAAGCAAAACAGAATCTGAGAGAATTAAGGGGTATACCAGTCTTTGTGTGTGTGTGTGCGTGTGTGCGTGTGTGCGTGTGTGCGTGTGTGCGTGTGTGCGTGTGTGTGTGTGTGTGTGTGGGGATACACAATCTTACTCCGCCTCCACCCTTATCTGGATGTCGTAAGAGACAGTTGATGAGAGTTCACACACACACACACACACACACACACACACACACACACACACACACATGCACATATACACACACTTCTACCACCTTTACACCTACCTACTTGCTTATCTACCACCCACACACCTTCCTATCTACCGACGTGACCACCTGTCCACCCACCATCCATACACTGACCTACCTATCTACCTGTCCACACACCTGCTCCCTTGCCATCCCCACCCCCACCTGCCTATCTGCCTACCTATCTATCTATCTACCATTCTCTCACCTATCTGCTTACTTATCACCTCCACACCCACCTACTTACCTACCACCTCCACACCCACCTACTTACCTACAGTCCTCACACCCACCCACCCACCTGCATTTACCTACCTATCTGACTACTTACCCATCTACTTACCCACCACCAGACTTCTACCTGCCTACATACCTACCTACCGATTATCCTCACACTTACCTACCTGTCTATCTATTTACCTGCCCCTGTTTATTTACTTACCTGCCCACACCCACCAACTTACCTACCTACATTTCTACCTTGCATCCTCACACGCATCTACCTACTAACATACACACTTACTACCCTCGCACGCACCTGCCTGTCTACCTTTGTACCCATCTTTCTATTCACCCTCCACCCCATACTCCCCTCCCTGCCTACCTACCACCCCTTATCCACCTCCTCTGCCTGCCTACCTACCACCCCTCATCCACCTCCCCATCTGCCTACCTTCTTTCTCCTACACCTACCTACCTTCCTACCCACCAACCAAAGACTCACCTATATCTACTTGCTACCTACCAATCAACCACCATCACATAATTACTTATTGCCCTGTAAATCCACTTAATTCTACCCACCTGCTCACTTAATGTATTTCACCCAACATCGCACCACACCCACCCCACCCAGAGTCAGTGGGTAGGGTGGGTGGTTAAGTGGAGGGGTGGAGACGGAGATAAGGAAGGTGAAGTTACTAAGTGGACTGGGGTGGGATGGAATGGTCAGTCAGGTGACAAAGTTGGTGAGAGGAAGGTGAGAGGATCTGATCTGTAGCGTAACAAGAATTTGTCTTTATTTATTTATTTATTTATTTATTTTTGTAAGGAAGGCTAGTATCATGCAAGCCACTCATTTTGCCTTACCACTTGCTTTACCACTAATGCAACTTTCACAGGCCAGCATCTTCCAATCCACGCATACTACAGATCGCCCACTATAACCTAGCTAGATTTTCTTCCATTGTCAGTATATTCAACACTTCTTCGGTCTAGCGCCTTGTTCTAGCGTAAATCTCTAGTTACAACTGTGCATTCTGAATTAAGGGTCGTATGCTTAATCGTGAAATCTTGAAGTGGTTTGCAAATCCGAAATTAATGACAAAGATTTTTTAAACATCTGACCCTGATACATCTTATTCGGCGTCCCTGTATGGTTGCTGACTGCGTTCTGTTATATGGGATGCAGGCTAACCATACCAAATGATCATAGTTGTTATATTAATGGCCTTCAGTAATTAGGGGTTTGCATTCCACTTTGCAATTTAAAGTTTAGGTATACGAGTTTATGCTGCGACAGTTTAGGCTACGATAAGATGGACTGAGCATAGATATAAAAGTTACTCAGCCCATTACCTGAAGATTACTTACTTTGCCTAGAGTCTCAGAAAAGCATTAAACACTATCGCATTTAAGAATCAGGTCGAGACTAGAGAATTTCCTTGCGTTAGTTAAATTTATGACGGACGATGATATGAAGCAGTGCAAAGGGATATTAACAGCAGCCGTATTTACTGTCATTTATTTTTAAGAGATTTTATCATTCTAGCCGCATATACTAATTAATTTGCCACTCACACCAGGTATTTTGCCCAACACCAGCTTACTGTATCTTAGCTCTATCAGTTTCTTTACCACTTACACCACTTAGGCTACTTTACCACTTTTAGCGTTTAGCCTATACAAGTTACTTTACCACTTACACCCAGTCACACCACTTAATTTACCACTAGTACCTGTTACTTTACCACTTATAAAAGCTACTTTACTCTTTCACTTATAACAGTTACTTTACCACTTACATCAGTCGCAACACTTAATTTACCACTACTGCCTGCAACTTTACCACTTATGACAGTTACTTTACCACTACATCACCTATACCAGTTACTATATGACCTACCCCAGTTACCATTTCCAGTTCTATCATGCACTTTATCATTCACTTCAATTACTTTACCACTTATACAAGCTACATCAGTCGTCTTATTTATCAGTCTATCAATCTGTCTATCTGTCTATCTATCTACAGCCAGACGCCTTAATCCTGTCAGAGGTGGCCACAAACAAATCATCTCCATGTCGCCCTGTCCCCTGCCATTACACTGACCTCCCCTCAACTCACATACACCCCTCTCTCATATACCTCTCCACTCCATCCCTCCGTTTCATCCTGGTCTCCCCCTCCCTCTCCCCCCCTTCACCTCACTCACATGCACTCTCCTTGTTAGTCTCTCACTCTCCATCCTGGGGTATCAATTGCTTTACCATTTATTATCTTTATACATATATTAACCTCTTCAATCCGAGCGATGTTTCTTATAGTTATTTTTGCTATTTCCAGACGATTTTTATACTCCTCAGATTTTTCGAATGGAAGGGGTTAGAGTAAGACCCGTATTCTCGTTGGATAAGGATGCTCCCAAACACCTCTTCCTTTACGATTTATTTTTGGATATGGCTGCTTAATATGATTTTTACTGTACTTACGCAAAGTATGGCGATGTTTGAAATATTTATATGACACAGAATAAGATGATAAGGTGTAATAAGCAAAAAAAAAAAATAAAAATAAAATAAACGCTTAGGAAAAGATGTTCGAGATTCCTTAACTGACGAGAATACGGGCCAAAGCTTTCATTTATGTATGCACCCTGTTGAGGTTCCATAGATGCCTTGGACAGACTCTCTCATTCACAGATCCTCGTACTGGCATCCCTATAGTACTGACTTCCACATGCATTTATCACCCTACACTTCCATTGCCTTTCTTCCCCATACCCGTGTACAGGGTGGGACCGGATCACATATCCAGTCAGTAAAGGTGGTGGTTCTCGCCCTGCGGATTTCAGCTCGTCCACACCATGACTTGTACAGGAATAGACGAGGTGTCCTCCCACGTCGGGCGGATGTAACCCTCCCCCTAGTTTTTATCCATCCATTACCATTTTAGTGGCAGTGCAACAAACATTTTAGACTTCATTCGTATTTCCCTTTAAAGTAAGAGAGAGGGATATATCTAAAAAATATATATAGCTGTTTTGGGTCAGCTTCGGATATTGACGGTAAAATGTTCTTCCTTCCGATCTTTCTTTTTTGTCAGTTTTGTCCTTTTACCTTTTTTATTAGCTTCCTTCCCTTACTTTAACATTCTGCATTGACGTACGGCTCTGTGAGGTAAATTTTGCTTTTTTTCGTTAGCTAGAGCGTTTTTAGAGTCAACCGTAATTTCAGTGTAAATGCAGTTTCTTTTAGTATCAACAACAGTACTGTCCAGTCGGAACAACACTTTTATTCTGTTCCTGGTAAATGCGTATGTCTTTTTTTTTTTCCCCTCTTTCTCTCTCTTTTTCTTGTTTGCCTGAATGAGGCACAGGAGCCTAAGTCTGTTAATACTGGCACAAAAAAACACTCATATTTAGGGACAGAAGAGAGAAAAGAGTAGACACCCAAAGCAGCACTACATCGAGTGAGTGGATGCTGAGCGCCCTCACCTACCGCCAAATTCATCATTATATAAACATACACTCTCCACTATAACTTAGCCTAAAGTGGTAATCGCTCCATCTTGAACGCTGAGCTATAACAAAATCGTAATTCTGCAGTATGTCCTAGTTATGAAAGTGTTGCAGAAAGGATGCTGAGCCATAATATTGACTTATTATGCCAGTGAGCGTTTGAAATGAGGTTTGAAATGACGAAAATCTCCTCCAGGTTAAGGTGAATCAACTATACCTTACCACTTGAATTATGTCAGTTTTGAAGGATGCCAGATTTATCACCCCTCAACATTCCAGCCACACTTGACACCTTCCATACAACGACGTGTTTCTCTTTTAGGAGAGGCCTGTCATCCTGAAAGTTATAAAAAGTCCCAGTGGGCTTTAATGATTGTTTTATTGTCTGGTACCGTTTATTATCATCACTACTCTTACTACTGCTACTACCACTATTATTATTATTATTATTATTATTATTATTATTATTATTATTATTATTA
>JAGKTI010007808.1:0-19637 GCA_018397915.1 Birgus latro | reverse complement strand
TTTTTATTTTTCTCTTGGTTCTTGTTGATGTTGTTGTAGTTCTTGTTGACCGTGTTGTTGTAACCATAGGTCATAATGTTTCAGTAGCCGCACCCCCTCAAAGTGTTTTCCCGATAGCGCTTATCTTCGAGTGGTCAGCCAGAGTAGCGTCGTGCAAGTCGGAGCAAAAGTTCGCATAATATTTGGCTTTTTCTGCTTCCCGCTTCCCTCTGCTGGCTAATATTCCTAAAGTGAGAGAAGCTTGGTATGTTTCTTTGCCCCTAGATAATTTTCTTTGTTTTGGTGCGTCAAGAAGGAAAATGAGGGTCAAGCGCCAAGTGTTAGATTGACACAGTGGAGTAGTAGTGAAGTTTTACCCCTGACTGTACACAGTTAGTCTTATCGGGTTTTTTGACGAGTATCTTAAGTGAGGCCCCACTGAGCTTAAGATAAGGTGATAAGCACGCTTCGTAACTGATTTTCCTCAATATTTTATATTTAAACACTAAAAAAGTATTTGGTTATGATGGTAGGTAAGGATTCACAGCATCCACTTATACACGATGTAGCGTTACCATCAGTCGATAAATCCTGAGTGAGATGTGAGATGCCAAATGATTCCTTGTGCTGCAGAAGATCGTTGACATTGTTAGGTGGTAATCACATAATCATCAAGCAGACGCTAATGGTGTAGTGCAGTGGATCTCAGCTTCGGGGCCATGAACCCCCAGGAAGCATGGTGTATTTTAACGACTGTGATGGTATCATTGGAAATACAGTGTCATAATCATTTCCTTTAGGCAATATTTGTGAGGCATCCTTTTTATGTTAGTTGTCTGGTTGAGCGCATTCCCAGCAGCGGTACAAGATGAATTCCTGAATTCTGGAATGAATCATTTGATACAAGCTTATTTGAAGAAAAGGAAATTCAAAATGCTTGGCTGTGAACGGGTTGCTACCCCAATCATCGGGAAATTGCCCGTCGCGTGCTCCTGACATTGTTATCTACCTTTCAATGAGATACTGAGTTTTCAAGGACGCTGAGCACTCAAACACAGCAATGCAGTCGGATTCACATTGACAGTGACCTCTCTTGTAGACTTAGTGATTCATTCCTTGATACTCAGATTGGCCGGAAAGATGAATTCAGTTTAATCACTGAAAATCTCATCATACTTTTTTACTGTTCTGTTCACTGCAATATTAGGCTAATTACTCGGGGTTAGTACACAGATCAAACCTATCAACCTAACCTATCATAGAAAGCCACATCCTTTCGACATACTGGTAACCGTGGCATTCTTTCAGCTAATCAGAGCTGAAAATTTGCAAAGTAGGCCCGTTTTTCTTTCATTTTATGGCTACCGGCACTTCTGTATAGGCTGCTACTAACCTCCTTCCACGATGGTTTAACTCTCACATATTACCCTTCCTTTGGTGACAAGTATGTGATGAACCACTGGGATATGTGGCGTCTTTCAAGCGGCTTCTCTCATGCACCCTATAAGCAACTAATATCAGTAGCTAATCAACACTTTAAATATTTACAACAAAATATTGAAAACAAATGTTAGTCAGTTACGGAACTGGGCCTATTATACATTTTCAGGAAATCATACACAAAATCGAAGAGGAGAGTGTGCTGCTGAAGGAAGGCTCTTGATACTCACCATCTGTAGACAACGAAAACGTCTCTCGATTTAGAATGTCAAAACTTTATACATAGCGGAAACCAATAATATATCAATACGTCTGTATAAAGTGCAAAGAAACCACCCTAAGAAACAGTAGCAATTATGCTTTAAGTAACTGTTTGCTTAAAGAAGTGTGTACTTATTAACAAAAAATGATAAGTCCAACATCAAAAAGTATAGCACAACACTTTACAGTCGGGATGAGTCGTCACCAAAACAGAACAGTCGTACCGCAGGCAGCCACTCAAACTTTCTGACTTAATTTTCAACTTTCTCCACCGGAATTCGTACGGTCCGTATTAATTAGTTATCCAAACGGTAGGCCCTTTTCAATATAATAACGTGGTACAACAGACAGATAGATGATTTCCTAGCTTGGTAGTAACGCAATACACTTACAAGAAAACAGATCCGTGGATTGATATAGAAAATAAAATGATATCGGATAATTTAATGGGCAGGTATACTATATACGGCAAAGTAAATAGTGAAAACAATTGAAAAAGTGGGTAAAGTTACATATATCGGCGGTATTCGAACTTTTTTAAAGTTCCACTGTAACCAGTTTGTTCTGACCTAGAACCAACACCGGGATATGAATTTGTAAGCTGACAGTTGCGTATCATAGTCTGGGGAAATACTTGTGTCCTTCTCTTTGTCAGATAAGCAAAAGATGCTGAACCTATGCCTATACTACAAGCAAAAAGTATGCAGGTTACCAGGTAGACTAACAAAAAGTAACTTCCTAATTTTCTTTCCATGGTTCACTCTTATCCCTGTTCAGTCAATAGTACAGTGGCTGTATACCTAGTATTGTGAGTTGAATGTGGGACTTCGAGTAGCTGTCAGACTTATGGTCATCGTGCAGTCGATACCCGTTAATTCTGAGCCTTCATTTTTATTATAAGTTGTGTTCCAAAGGGTGTGGGGCACAAAGACATGCAGTCTATAGACATAAAAGAAAATGTTTCCTCTCTTTCCTGCCATGATACCTTAGGGCAGGGTCTTCTTACCACAGCTGGCTCGTACTTAAAATGAAACAGGGAACTGGAATAATTGTACAGCGACTGTTGTTTGTCCTTGTCCAGGGGAATATCTTTTGGATGCATTCTTGTCTGATACTCAAAGATTGTTGGGTGTCAGAGACTGTGCTGTGACCCAAGTTTGATACAATAAATAAATAATCCATAGGTTAACGTGCATGAAAGGTAACAAAATGACCTTTTTGTTCTGAAAGACTCCGTCACCACACACCATCATGCTCTTTTATTTATTTGTTCATTCATACATTTGTTTTCTTTTTATTTCAGGACAACAACGACCACCACAGGACAACAACATGTCGGACTCCAGCACATCCTCAGCCAGCCTGGTGTCCCAAAGCTCACCGGCTCACCTGATTCAATACCTCACCGTCTTCTCAGGTAATCCTATTCTCTATTCTGTTTAAAGGTAAAGGTGGGGCAGACGGCATGAGGCATTTACCTGCAGTACCCTCTTCAATCACATAGCGTTTTTTACCCACTATCCTGGAATACCAGATCTATGCATTACACAGGTTATCACAGTTACCTCCATTAGTTGGTACCTTATGGGCCCATTTTACCTACCAACCCACAAAGGGTGGATGGCCACCTGAATCGAATGATGCAAGCTGCCCGCACCTGAATTCAAACCCTGACGCTAATGGGCTGGCAGCTGTGCAGTCAACGATGCAGACCCTTCAGTCACTGTGTCTGTAACATGACCTAAAATACTTCATCACATTGCTAGGTAGCACTTCTCTATTCTGTCCACATTAACTTGGCAGAAAACGCCCCGCTGCTCTCTCAGGTAACACAGGTAGATTCCTTCTGATTACTCTGGCCATCTCTCCTCATTTTGCACCAGTGATTCTTTTCTTTTTTTTTTTCCTTTTTTCCCTATTTTCCTGTGACCCTTTCCCTTATTGCCAGTTTGAATATTTCCTCTATCCTGTGACATTTTCCCCCTATTTCCGGTAACTATTTTTCCTCTTTTTCCAGTGACCTTTTCGCCTACTTCCAGTAATTATTTTTTCCTTTTCCAGCGACCTTTTCCCCTATTACCAGTATCCATATTTCCCTTTTCCCCATATTTAGTTACTGTCTTTCCCCTTTTCTCTTATTTCTAGTAACTATTTTCCTCCCTCTTCCAGTGACGATGGGCGGATTCTCCTTCGGCGCATCCCTGGGCTACACTTCCCCCGCCGGCCCGATGATGACGAACGCTACGGACGGCTCCCTCCAGCTAACCACGAACGAATTCAGTTGGTTTAGCTCCATCCTCAACGTGGGCGCTCTGGTGGCCGGTCCTCTGGGTGGGCTGGCAATCAAATCAGTGGGGAGGAGGTGGACCATGTTGGGATCTGTCCTACTTATGCTGGGAGGGTGGGCACTCGTTAGTAAGTTTTGTCCTAATTGTCTTTGGGGGACTGGGGTTTTGTCCTAATTGTCTTTGGGGGACTGGGGTTTTGTCCTAGTGTGGTCTCTTAGGCAGGATGGTCGTCAGTGTAGTGGGAAAGAGGTGGACCATGCCAGGATCTGTCTTCAGTTTTGCTGGGAAACTCAACCATAATAGATAACTCAGAGCTTTCTTTATTTTTTCCCTTTTACTTTTTTTCCCCCTTCTCTGAGATTCGGTGAGATAAAATCTGGGATCGGTCCTTATTATGCTGGGTGGCTGGGTATTTATAGGTAAATTTTGTCCTAACTGAGTGTTGTCCTAGTTGTTTTTCTGTGTGTGTGTGTGGGTGGGTGTGGGTGGATGGGTGCGTGGGTGTGTGTGTGTGTGTGTGTGTAAAATTTACTAAGTGACCTTGCTTTGGGTTGTTTTATAAGTGAGTTCGTCCTAGCTTGCGTTGTCATGGGATCGTTTTCCTGTTTTTTTTTTTATACCTTCTTCGAGGTCTGTCGTTATTATTTTTGAGGCTTGGTACTCACTGGTAAATTTTGTCCAAGGAAGCTCTAGTATTTTATCAGGCTTTGTCCTGCTTTCAGATCCTTAGCCTCTGAACGCAGTTTGGATATATAATGATGGTGATGACCTACAGTATTTGGTTAGCTAGCTAGTTATAATTAATTTATGTCTATTGACTGGACAGTTGCCATTAAAACAGGTAGCCAATGAGTTTTAAAGTTGTGAGTGGTAGGTTCTGTAGCTTCCACGATGGGATGTCCCAGCACTGGATGTGTGCCTCTTACACGCCCAAGCAACCTCAGTGTTATGGTGTAGCTCTAATTACTTATTTTTGCTTGATTATTAGGGATTATCGTGGTTCTGCGTTTTTGATGGAGTTTAGTTTAGATGTGAGTTTTTGTAAGGCTCTGTCTCGGGTATTTTATTATTATTATATTATTATTATTATTATTATTATTATTATTATTATTATTTATTATTATTATTATTATTAGTTGTTCTGACTTTGGATTTTCAACCCCCTCTCTCCCTCAACACCAATCCCTCTATCAACTGCCCACCTTCATTCCGTCTACATGTCCCCCATCTCCCCTCCCCCACTCCCTTTATCAACTCCCCACCTCCCCTGCTGCACTCCCTCTTTAAAATCTCCCTTCCCTTCTCCTGGCCCTTTCACTGTCCCAACCCCACTCCTACTTTCAACTTTCCCCCCCCCTAGTCCTCGCCCCCCCCCTCCCCTACTCACTTCCTCTTTCAACTCCCCCTCCCCCTGTCACCCTCCCATCTTTTTGGCTACTTCCACGCCAATTTGCACTTCCATCCAGCAGATAGTGAGAATGTGACTTCAGCTATAGCGTGCCGTGTGCTAGGGGAAGTAGGGACCCAGCAAAAATTGACTGCGGTCGATAGGTATTAGTGTAAAACTTCTTAGCGCCCCCACATTTAGTTCTCATCTCTTCCTCTGCTACCTTTCCATCCATTCGGCTATCTCCAAGCCCCGTCATCCCCTCCCCCTAAACCCCTCTTGTTCTCTCACTTCTGCCTTTATCGTTGGCCCCTCCCACAGCCCTAATAACGCTGATTTACACTGTGAAAGTCCAAGAATACTGTAAATGCTGCGGTATAGAGTGTAAAAAATATGATGTGTTGTGTGGGTAAGCACCGGTGAAGAAGTCAGCAATGATGTTCCACTCAGACACCGACATTACCAACCGAGTTGTTATCGTGTTCTTGTCACGTATGTGCGTGTATTTATGTTCATGTGTCTGTATGCATTTGAGAATTCGCTAGGAAAATGAAAGAGAAGTGCTTGTCATGGAATATATGTGTGTGTGTGTGTGTGTGTGTGTGTGTGTGTGTGTGTGTGTGTGTATCATAGGTTGGTTGAATTACGGTTATATATATCATAGGTTGGATGAGTATGCAGATTTTGACTTCATCTATGTAGACGGTAGTGAACATTAGTTAGTATCAGTATTTATTTATTTCCGGTACACTGCTGGAACTTACCCAAACCCCTCAGCTGGATTCGCTCGTGTTCTAGTGGGAGTTTATGGCCTTATTGTATGTTCAGAATTTGTAACTAGTATATAATTATTACCAGTGAATATCATTACTACACTAGCTTTTTTTACATATTTGCTAACGAAGTCACCCCTTACCCATCCATTTTTTTCACACTAGTTTCTTTTGTCACTCAGCTGAGGAAATCACTCATTTTATCCACCCGTTTTCATGTGTTTTCAAGTTTCTACCCTGCTTTATTCTGC
The DNA here is from genome assembly GCA_018397915.1 of Birgus latro. Lineage (NCBI taxonomy): Eukaryota > Metazoa > Arthropoda > Malacostraca > Decapoda > Coenobitidae > Birgus > Birgus latro. Next base: position 13,258 of record JAGKTI010007808.1, on the reverse strand, counting down.
TTATCAGTTGGCGGGATCATCCACAGTCTCACAAAATTACTGGCTTCTTCACTTTCTGTTCAGTTTTCGGCCAGAACTTCGCGATGCTGCTGACGGGCCGCATCCTGTCCGGCATCTACACTGGCCTCACCTGCATCAACCTGCCCACCTACATCGGCGAGTACGCATCGGCAGACATCAGGGGATCGCTAGGTACGGCCAGGGAAGCGGTGCAAGAGGTTTAATGTTTTGCATTTATTTGTGGATTTTTCAGTTACGTAATGTATTTTTGTATAATAAGAGAGTAAGTATGTGCAAGGAATGTATGGCTTTATCAGTTGCCTTAAGTAGCTGATAGACTATAATCGGGGACTGCATGTTCAAGGAATTTACTGTAATGTATTTATGTATGGATTAATCATTTACCTAATGTATTTAATATGAACGTGGAGTAAGCAGGTGAAAGAACTTTACTGTAGCCTGCTGTATTTATCAGTTACCTAATGTATTCGATATAATCGTGGAGTTCGCACGTGCAACATATTATACCGTACCCGTTATGTAACCTATACTGCATATATCATTTGTTATGCAGTTGCGTTTGAATCACTCGTTAGAATTCCCCTTTCTTATTACAGTGCACGCTCAGACTGAGATGAGTGATCCTAAAGAGAAAAAGTTGTTATGCGCCAAACTTGACTCAGTTGTGGAATAGTGCCCCCCGAGGGTCACACTCATGATCTTGGGTGACTTCAAAGTGACTACTGGCACAAACAGGGAAGAATTCGAGGAATGTGCAGATCCCCATAGCTCTTGAGCAAGGAATAAGAATAGTTATTACTTTTTGGATTTCGCAAAATCCCGTAAATTGAGAATTGCTGGATCTTCGTTCCAGCAGCCAGATCTTCACCGCTGGACTTGATATACCAGTACCGGAGTGGTTGTAATGTGGAGGACGGACCACAGCCTTGTTAGTACTCGCTGTAGGATCCTTCACAACAACAGGATTATCAGTAGTGCAGAGTTCTTTGCTACTGATCGCAGACTTCATGTTGCTGCTCTCAGGCTACAAATTAAAAGCGAGAGAAGCTCAAGCTGCTGCCAAGAACACTTCCATCTTGACAAACTCGGGGATGAGGAGTGTATTTATGAGTATGCTGTGGCAGTCTCATATTGGTTTGAGGTGCTCACTACCGTTACCCTTTCTGTTGAAAGACGGGATACCTTTAAGCATGCTTCCCTGGCAGTAGCTGATAAGTGCGTTAGAAAGCGCCCGAGATCAAAGAGGGATTTGTCTCGCCAAAAACTCTGGCCACAGTTGAAGTGAATCGTGCTGCCAGACTGGCTGGGGATAGGGAGCAGCACAGACTCTGTCTCGACTGGAACAAGTTTTGCTGTGAAGGAACAAGGAGAAGTGCATCAGGGAACTCGCTGAGGAGTTAGAAGGCTGCTCCCATGCAAATTACGTTCGATTGATTACTAAGCCCTAAAGAAGTTCCACTTCATACCTGCCTCTCAGATTAACTCAGTTCGGACTACTGATGGACGGCTCGTGTCGGGGCAGAGTGAGTATAAGGCTCGTTAGGTTGAGTGATTTGAGCTGCTATATATGCCTGAGCTTCCCAGTGGAGAGCTTCGGTCAGCTGGTGTACAATCACTGACTGTGTTCCCACCAGTTGATGATGCCGTGCCTTCTCTAAAGGAAATCAATAATGCAATGAATAGGTTGAAGTGTGGTAAGGCAGTTTGTGTTTGTGGCGTCCCAGTGGAACTGATCGAAGCTGGCGGTTAAGCCATGATCGGGGCATTACATGCAGTCACAGAAGCCACGTTGGTGGACTGGTATCATTCCTCCTGACTGGACAAGTGGTTTGGCCATCCCTGTCTAGAAAATGAAAGGTGACCAACATGACTGTAGCAACTACCGTGGTGATAAAATGCTCACTGTGCCAGGCAAGGTTCTTGCTCACATTCTCCTGATGCGTATCCGGGAGCATTTGCCAAAGTTTTAGAGGTATGAGCAATCCGGATTCACAGTCAAGAAGTCTAAAGATGATCACATCCTAGCTCTTCGAGTTCTTGTTGAATGCCGCCTTGAGTATCGACCAGGTCTCTTGGCAGCCTATTTGGACCTCAAGAAAGCGTCTGACTAAATAAATCAGGAGGTATTGTGGGAACTCCTGCGACTCTCTGGGATCCCTGCGGGAATAATCCGACTGATTGCTGGACTGTAGTCAAATAATGAGAATATTGTCAAAGGTGGAGAGGGAACAACCGACTTCTTCACAATAGGTAATGGTGTAAAACAGTGACGTAGCTTTCCTCCCACGCGGACCGGCAGCTTTCCAGTCAGCGACGCTGACCACTCAGCCATCGCAGCTATGCACCCCACAGCGTTTGCCCCATATGATGATGACGATGAAAGTGGGATTTCCCGTAATATTTTGTGGCTCATTCAGTCGGACAAACTTTGGTTAATATCTCACTGAATTTTTTTTTCTGGCTCTCCGAACCTTACCTCGGAGGTCTGGATGATGCTGAATTTTAGGTCAATGTGTTATGTGGCCTAATGCATAGCCGAAAACCGGCGGCAGTGGATTACATATCTATTCTGAATGACTTACTGATAAAGCTTGAGTCTATACGTTTAAGCTGGGGGAAAAAATCCTGCATTCTTTGCCTTCTATAAATCTTTAGACTTATATAGTACGTGAGCACTATACTGTATATATTGCATTTCACAGGAACGGCCTTTCAGCTTATGGTAGTGATCGGGATCCTGTTCTCGTACGTTGTGGGTGCGTTCATGACCTCTTGGCGTGCCCTGGGCGCAGTCTGTGCCATTCCTGTAATTATCTTCTTTCTACTGGCCTTCTTCACCGCCAAGGAGTCGCCTGCGTATCTCCTGTCCAAGGGCAAGGAGGACGAAGCCAGGGCCGTACTGCAGCATTTCAGAGGTTAGCCTGCCTGTTATTTTATCACACCTATTATCATATATCCTAGTACATATTTTACACGATACCTACTGCTATTATACCTATTATTACACTTAATACTTGCACTGTGCATACCACTATAATAAATACTAAAAGATGTCCCTTCATTTAGGGCTCGATTTGTCCAAGCCCTGTTTCATCTCTAATCACGCCAATCACCTAATGCTGCTGCTTATTATGTCAACTGTGGTACTATTACTCGTACTGTAAATATCAATAGTAGGCTAATAAAATACGTTATAGTTATACTTACTATTGCCATCACACCTGTTACTCCCCCTATCCCCCTCCAGTATCATTTTATCTATTGATGTATCGCGACCACCTTACCCACTGCTCCTTTTCCCCATCCACTTAGGCAAGCACTATAACGTCGAGAATGAACTAAGAATGATAAAGCAAGACCAAGAAGAGGCTGAAAGGAACAAGATATCCCTAAAGGAGATGACAGCCCCCTACATCCTAAGGCCTCTGCTTATCTGTATGGGTCTCATGTTCTTCCAGCAGTTCTCCGGCGTCAATGCTGTTCTCTTCAACCTCAGTGAGATTTTCAGTGTGAGTTTTGACTGGAGGTTGTTTGGAGAGAGAGAGAGAGAGAGAGAGAGAGAAAGAGAGAGAGAGAGATCGTACCTTACCTCAGCTCTTAAAATGAATTACGATAAATTTTTCCATTTTGTAATAATTATAGCCTACCTGTTGATTGTATAGTTATCATTAAGGCAGGTAACCAATATGAATTTGAAGATCTGAAAAAGAGTTTAACCACCTCCATCTCCCTTTTGATGATTTATTTATTTATTTATTTCCAGAGCGCAAACACTTCCATGGACGATGACGTCAGCTCCATCATTGTCGGCTTAGTCCAGGTCGGTTACGCCAGGTTTACGATGATTACCGTTTCTCACACTGTTTACGGGCTCCCATTTTCTTTTTCTTTTTTTATTTACCAGCCTTGTTCTTGTCCATATGGGGTTGACCTGATACTGTTGGTGGTCGGAGAAGTGTTTTTGGAAATCATCCTAACCTCATCTCTCGTCGCATGAGATGTGTTATGAAGGGGACGTGGTGTTTTGGTCTGGGATGTAGGCCGCCATTTTTGCAGATCGTGGCGATGTAAGTTAGTGCCCTCTGCATAATTTAGGTTGGGTTAGACACACGCGCACACAAGCACACACACACACACACACACACACACACACACACACACGCACACACATACACACACACACACACACATACAGAGAAAGAGGACCTGCAAAGTATATCCTGATCCCATCTCGGTCATAGGTACGTACCTTCATTACATTTATTTTCTTTATTATTTTTTATTTTTTTGCTTAGCAGTCCCATTTATTATCATGGAATTTTTTTCAACTTAGGAGAAATTACTTATCGCTGAAAATGTTAATGGAAATGGTATATAATTCTTCCACCACCGGAAGTTTCCTGTGAGGTAAATCAAGTTAAAACCGATCTAAGTTGTACTGATAAGTTTTATATCCTTCACACTCATCTGATATCCCTACAGTATTAGTAGTAGTAGCAGTAGTAGTAGAAGAAGAAGTATTGGCATCATTGCTTGGGCAAATTTTGGTAGATCTCATTCTATCAAGTTTTTCTGGCTCACTGGACATATCTTACCCCAAACTGGGGTGGGAAAGGAGGTCTGAATGATGATGATGATAAATGATGATGATGATGATAATAATAATAATGATAATAATAATGATAATAATAATAATAATAATAATAATAATAATAATAGTAAATGAAGATGACAGTGATGATGATACATTTGTTTGTTTTATGAATTATTTTGTGTATTTAGCGTGCCTTGTATGTGATGTACGAAAACTGTCTCTAAATTCAGGTGCTTGCAACGCTGGTGGCTGGCTTCCTGTGTGATCGGCTGGGTAGGAAGCTGCTCCTTACCATGTCTGCTGTGGCTATGGTACTCTCACTCGGTACGTTGTGGCAAAGGAGAAAATGAAGTCAAAGAATGAGTCTTTATTGCAATGCTGTATAAAAGACGGCGACAGACGAATCAAAGAATGCCAGTGAAATACATATATAAGTGAATGGATGTGTGTGTATGGCTGAATGAATGACTGAAATGAATAGCATGAAAAATAAGAAATAAGTGAAACATTACAGTGGATGAATATATGTGTAAGAACAAATGACCGAGATATACAAATCAGTGAAGTAAGTGAATATGCCTAAGCTTTAGTTAATAAAATAGAGGACTGCAGAAAGAAAGGGGTAAATAAGGTGATGAAATGCATGCATGGGTGAATGAATGATTGAGATAAATAGATTAAAAAGAAAAAGAAAAAGAGCAGAAAAAAGGAAATAATAATGAAGATAATGAAGTTATCCAAAGAGTACAAATAATAACTAATTTCACCACTGACATCAGCCATAGTCCCCCGTTGTTTAGAGGCTGCAAAAAACCATCTACTTTCATCATTGTAATCAGCAATAACTTCCCTTTATTTACAGGTGCCATAAACATACAGTATTTTCTCCTAAGCAAGATCTTCATAAAACCATGGCCACAGAGAGCCTTGAATAACCGATCCTTATCTAGAATAGCCTTTAAAATCACTAAGTAAATCAATACATTCCTCTTAATCTCCATCCACAGCCTTTAAAACTATCTATAAATCTCAATATACTTGAGTCCTTTCACAAATCTCAAAGAATGACTGAAATCAATATTAAAATTCCAAAGTCCTACAAATTGCCCTTTATTGTAGTTGCCCTTATGATCGTCCTTTATTGTGGCAGTGATCCTTAATTAACTTTTTTTTTATTGGCCCTTAAATTACCCTTTTTAAGATCTGACCCTTTACCTACAACTTCTCTCTCTCTCTCTCTCCTTTTTTCATAGCGACCCTTAAATTATTCCTTTTATAGCGGTGACACCAAAATTGCCTTCTTTTATAGTGGTTCTTTTATTTTTTTACTTTTTTACTTTATTATTGTAGTGTCCCTTAAGATTTCCTTTTCTTTCAATTTCTGCAACACTAAAATATCCTTCTCTTTTGCAATGGCGTTCCATATAATCCTTTTATCGCCCGTCTTTAGCAGGCGGAGCGATAATGTTTTTGCCTGCCTGTGTGTGTGTGTGTGTGTGTGTGTGTGTGTGTGTGTGTGTGTGTGTGTGTATGTTCCTATTATATCTCATGAACGGCTTGAGCTATCAACATGAAACCTTCAGGGTATCAAGATAGGGCCAAAACCTTGGCCGAGTTCGAAAATGGGCGGTCGGGGTCGAAGTCAAGGTCACCAAAATGGCTGCCAAAGGTCAACTTCTTTCTTGCATTAAAAAGAATAAAAAAAAGTTTTTATCGCCGCCTGTATCACCATTATATTTCATGAACGGCTTGAACTATCAACCTGAAATATTCAGGATATCAATATATGATCAAGATCTTGGACTTGGCCAAAAAGCATATTCTGGCGGGCGATTAGCATTCGGCTCCCGAATGCTTTTCTTTCATTTGGCCTTAAATTACCATTTTTGCCCTTAAGTTACCCCTTTTGCCCTTAAGTTAACGTTTTGTTTGTCTTTACGTTACCCTTTTTTTTCAGTTGCCCTCGATGTGTTCTTCCTGGAAAAAGACCTGGATGAAGTGAAGGCCGTTGAGACCCTAGGGTGGCTGCCCCTAACCTCACTTATGGTCTTCATCGCCGCCTTCTCCATCGGCTACGGCCCCATCCCCTGGGTCATGATGGGTCAGTCCCCCACTACCGTCACGTGTTGTTTGTTTTTGCTGCTGCTGTTGTTAATGTTGTTGTTGTTAATGTTGTTGTTGTTGTTCTTTTTTCTTCTTCTTTTTGATTCTGTCGTTGTTGTTGTTGTTGTTGTTGTTGTTGCTGTGGCCTCAGGCTCATCTTAAACGAAAGCCCAGTGGACTTACTGGCTGAAGTTACCCCCTCTCCGGCAGTCGACCATCATCCTTTCGTAGGATGGGGAGTGAGCTGAGGGACGTTTGAACAGCCGGAGAGTGGACCCGCCAGACGACGATGGTGCGTTTGTCTACAGCACCAGCACCACGAGTAAAATCTGCTATTGAAGTTTATGTTCTAACTGATGACTGAGACTTTGAAAATGTGATCGTCTGCATTAACTCTGTCATCATGGGAACAAATATAGTATTCTATTTTGACTAGAATCAAAAAATATTATTCAGCTGAGATTGAGACATGGGATCCTGGAAGTGTCGATACTGTCACCATTGTCCCACTTAGGTCGGTAACTCCAGTGCTCTGTTCCGCCTAAAGCCAGGTCATCTTACTCAGGCGGGAGGGGGTCTTTGGAGCCTGACAGTGTTGATGATGACTATATAATCATGGAAGACTTAAACTTGGTGCTGGAGAGGGATGCCTTCATGTGGTGGTACCCCTACAATCAGGTGGCTGCGCTGCCTGGCTACAAAATCCTCAGTTCAAAAAGAGAGGGATAAAATGCAGGACCAGGGGCAGCTTCACAATGGAGTCCATGAGGTTCAGCAACAAAAGTCCTTAACTAAAAATCCTCCCCCTCTCCCCCAGGCGAGATATTCACGGCCAACGTTCGCGATGCTGCCAGCGGGATCTCCACCATGACCAACTGGGGCTGCTCCTTCCTCGTCACCCTCCTCTTCCAGCCCCTCCAGGTATGGTTCTTTCACCTCAGCTTGGCTCAAAATTTCCGTCCTTTATTCTCGTCCTTTCCGTCTGCTTCAGCCACCCCAGCCATAGTTTTCTTACTTCATCCAGGTATAGATTTCCGTCTTTTCGTCACTTCCGCTCACTCCAGGTATAGTTCACCTTAACTTGACCTACATTTTCGTCCTTTCTTCTCTTCCAGTCACTTCGGGTACAGCAGTTCTTTCACCTTAATCAAGCCCAGATTTTCGTCCACGCGTGACTTCCAATCACTACAAGTTTATTTCTTCTCACCTATATTTGACCCAGATGTTCGTCCTTTTGCAACAAACGAGCATACTACGACCTTAAATCTCTTTCATGACTAGTGTTCTACTCGTTCTCCGTGACTAGTGTTCTACTCCTGTGGTGTTATCTTGTTACAGCCCAGCATTAAACATGGAGGAGAGACGTCAATTTTAGCCCAAGTTAAAGTGACATGAGTATAGGATGAGCAGCAGTCCGAACTCTTGAAAATTTTGAGGTTATTTTTCTTACCGTTTATGTTTCAGTCCATTCGATAGGTCTCTCTCTCTCTCTCTCTCTCTCTCTCTCTCTCTCTCCCTGGCGTGTACTGACTCTTAATGTTTTACTTCTTTCCAGGTCTTCTTGTCGTTCTTCTTCATTTTTTCTTACATATCTCCCACTTCATCTTTTTCTTCCACTTCTTTCATTTTTTTGTAATTTTAAGGGACCCCATTGGACCCAACATCGCGTACTGGTCCATGGCTTTTATTTATTTTTTTTATTACATTTCTATCCCTCCCAACTCTTTCATATTTCATCTTTTTCCTCCAATTCTTCCATTTTTTTTTTTTTTTTACGTTGTGGGACGCCATCAGGCCCTATGGAGCGTATTGGTTCTTTGTGCGTTGCCTCTCCTCTTTCCTTTTTCTTTTGCACTTCTTTGCATTTCTCTCTCACTTCTCCCACTTCATCTGTCTCTCCCTCCTCTTTCAGCTTCCTCTTCCACTTCCTTTTTTTTTTTTTCCATCTTGCAGGACGCCACTCGGACCTGCAATGTGTTCTAGTTCCATTTTTCCTCGTTTTCTTCCACTTAATTTTTATTTTTCATTTTGCAGGAGGCCATGGGACCCTACGGCGTGTACTGGTTCTTCGCCGGGTTCTGCATTCTCAACACCATCTTCAGCATCATGATAGTCCCGGAGACGAAGGGCAAGACGCTGGAGGAGATTGCCGCGTCCTTCGGCGCGCCCAAACAGGAGAGGAAAGAGAGCACGAAAACGGCCTACGACAACCGCGCCTTCACAATCGAAGTGGACGAAAGGAAAACGCCAGAAAAATCACCATGTGGGCCATAAGAAAAAGTCTAAAACGTTTATTATTATTTTACCTGACTATTTTGACTCATCGATCTTTCTTTTAAGCGAGCGATGAGTTGGTGGAATTATTTATCTCGTACAAATAGTTCTACTCATCTTTCTCTCTTTTAAGCGAGTGATGAGTGGATGGAAGCACAGCCCATCCTGCAGTTCTGTGTGTTCCTCTTTCCTGTATTCATACGCGGGCCATCTCATTTTATTATGGCTGAAAGTGGTGATAGTAATGATGGTGGCTGTGGTGGAGGTGGTGATAATGGCGGTGATGAGGGAGAACACAAATGGGGATGATGGTGGGGTGAAAGAACGCACGATAATGGCAATGGCGATGATAGCGATGATGTTAGTTTAAAATCCTAATGTCTTGAGGATTTTTTTTTAATTTCATTTTAAGTAATGGACATTTTTCTTCACCTGAGGTGATTTAGTAGTTTGTCTTTTATCTCTATCTCTTTTTCATGAAGTTGAAAAATCTGCCAAAAAATAATGTAGGCCTACTTAAAAAAAAGGGGTGGGGTGGGGAATTTACAATTTATTTTATGGCCATTTACAAAGAGTTAGTGACTGAGTAAAAGGGTCTTCTAAAGTGAGGTGGTCAGAGCAGCAGGAGGAGGAGACCAGGAACAAGTTGGAGATATGATTAAGCAAACGGGAGGGTGATGGGCCGTGTGGAGAGGAACCATTGCTGAGTCGGGAGAGAAGTGTCTGAAAGTTTTATTTTGTCGAGGCCACCACCCCTCGCGTGATGTGGTGTCAGGCAATAGGTGGATTAATAGACAGATTTTCCGATATTTAAGAGACTCAAAACGGGGATGCTCTTCTTTAAAATTCTTCCCCCTCTCATTTCTCACCTACCCAACCAAGAATGGAAAACCTGAAAAGTTTATGTGGATTCTTTGCTTATATTCTTACGTGGTCATTTTTTATTGCTCTAGAACGAACATTTGAGATTTGCCCTTAAATGAAAGGCAGAAATACATTCATTCATAGAGGTGCTTTTTTTTTCATTTTTTCACACGTCGAAGTGAAGGCGAGACTTCTGAAATCTTGAAAGATGAGTGTGAAGTGTAACTCATTTTCTCGTGAGTGCTCTCATACAAGTTAGTGTTCTTTTTTCTACATTTTCTTTCTTGATCCAGCCCATTCCATTATTAGAGTCGTGAGAGTAAGATTAGGGTGATGATAACCATTTTACTCTAAGGAGAAAATCGAATCACGGAAGGAATTCGTAATACTTTTGTTTCCCTTTTAGTAAACTTGGGTATAAAACTGGAAGGGAGAATTTTCATATAAGTCTAGATTTTTCATTTCAAACAACAGGGCTATTGGGAAAGGGAGACAGAGGGTTTATACAGTATATGTATCTGTTTATTTCTGTCATATGTTACCACAGTGAGATTAAATGCCCTTTTTTTCCCCCTTGTCGTATACATAATCTGTTGTGCATGTCAGTTTCGAAGGCATGAATGGTGAGTGAAAGGAAGTGCCGTCTGTTTTTGTTGATTACTCCGATGATAAGTTTCCTTTATTTCAACTTTCCTTTTCACCTCTGTTGAAACTGCAAAATCTTCGTGACGGTGATGATGATTTATGTAGCTGATTTTTCATTCCATCGTCATCTGTCATCTACATACTCGTATTCTAGTCAGTTTTATGAGCATATTCTTCTTAGTCTCCTTCCTTCAGCACGCGCGCGCGCGCACACACACACATACACACACACACACACACACACACACACACACACATGTAGGTAAATAGATATGTGGATATAGATAAATGGATAGATAGATGTGTGTGTGTGTGTGTGTGTGTGTGTGTGTGTGTGTGTGTGTGTGTGTGTGTGTGTGCTAACCTTTTCAACTTTTCTTATGTCTACTTACCAATCTATGCTTAACTACCTCCCTGTCTAAATACTGCACCTACCTACCTACATCCATACCTATCTAGTTACCTACCTCTGTTTGCCTACCTACCAACGTCAAGTGTTTATGCATTCCCTCGTTTTCTGTTACGATATATCCGGGGAAACTATTTTCAAATGTGCAAGAATATAGTTAATTTTTCAAGCCCCCTGTCAGATTGTTCCAGATTCATTTCAAATTCCTCTGTTTTTCTGTATTTGCATTTGTTTCTGATGTACCTTTTATGTTGCGAAGGTGATGATGGTGATGTATGTATGTTCCTGTATGCTGAATCCTCTCTACTTCATTTTTAATAAAGTTTACGTGTCTATTTTCTGTGCTTCCTTCACGTACATTGAGATTATTGTGCAGATGTTGGTAATAATGATACAAATAATACTGACGATGACAGAAGAAACAGATAATAACAGTAGTCAAAATAATAATAATAATAATAATAATAATAATAATAATAATAATAATAATAGTAAATAATAGTAATAATAATATAGTAATAATAATAATCGAATAAAGCAAGCCACATGCAGTAATACCTTAATTAAAAATACGTTCAAGGGAGCTTCGAAGCCGACCAGGATTCAGCTGTACAATATGCAAGGTGGCAACTGGAGAGAGAGAGAGGCTGGAGTTGGGCCTTGGGAGTGGGAGGGCAGTGTGGAACAGATGCTGAGGTGTAGTGCACGCAACTTCAGGAATAGCATGGTACGTCTCCCTCTCTCTCCATATATCTATTGTGCATTTACCTGTATTTAACCATCCATGCATCCATCCACCCATTCATTTGTCTATATCTATCAATCTGTCTATCCTGGTAACTACTCGCTTGCGTAAGTGTAGAAATTACGTGTTTTGACTAAGATGAAAGTAGTTCCTTGTGTACTAATCTTTAAAAAAATGGCAGAAAGTGAAAATATGATACAGTGCATCTAAGGATAAGGGAAGCAAATCGCTGAGGAAAAAATATCTAGCGTTTGTCGAGAAAAGAGGAGGACAGGGAGGTAATATTGTTGTGAAGAGGAGGACGTGACTAGGAATAAACTGCCTTTAGAGGGATAAAATTACTCGTAGATCTTCATGTGCTTGAAAGGAGAAATCATGTTTGTAGAAAGTGAGCGACTGAATGTTTGTGAGCGACTGAGTGCTGAAGGAAACGGGGAAGTTATTAATCCTTGCGAGGAAAAGGAACTGTTTAGAGACAGAAATCAGGTACTTTGGGAAGATAAAGGAAAATAAGAAGAAAAAAAAAAGAGTGCTCGTGGAAAGAAAATCATTGTGTGCGCCTTGGAGGGGAAAAAAATCTGTAGAGTTGGAGATCCAGTCCTTGTGAAGGAAGAGAACGTGTGGCTTGCCTGAGGAAAGTACGAAAATGATTGCGAAAAGAATGAATGAATCTCTATGTTTACGGAGGAAGAATATCTACTCTGAGGATATATGTCCGCATGTGGATGAGAGACAATGTTTGAAGGAACCAGGTCTACTTGTGGAGGGAAAGAAGTCTGCTAGTGGAGGGGAGTAGCTTGCTTATGGGAGAAAACTGTTTGCTTGTGGAGGGAATAAGTCTGCTTGTTGAGGGAAATTGTCTGCTTGTGAAGGAAGAAAGTGTCAAACCGGAGATTTAAAAAAAAAAAAAAGTCTGTTTAGTGATGGATAGATAATGAGATACGATACTGACTGATCGAGAGAGAGTGAGTGAGAGGGAAAGATTTACTGATACGTAGATAAACAGATAATTAATGAGTGAATAATTATTTAAACAAAGAGACCGACAGATAGGGCTGTAGTTGCCACGAGAAAGGAGTATATTTAACATGACCTCCCGCGAAATGTTTTTTTTTTTTTACCCTTTGAGGAAATAAAATGTCATTACTCTCCACAATATAATAACAAAATACTAAAATACCAGTGAATTAGGGCCAAAGCAGATCTACCAGGTCAGAGCATAAAACCGAGGAGGAGGTAAAGGTACGCTATAGGCCTAATCAGGATCAAATCGTCCCTCTAGGCTTTACGTAGGCCTATAACTCCCTGCCAATACTCTTTTAACTCCACCTTGGGCTAAAACTTCCATCTCTCCACCTTTGACGCAGAGTGGTAACTAACGCTACAATATAAGGGTAGTAACGATGAAGGGCTGTGGAGATGATGACCTGTGGAGTCGCGGCATTGTCTTTTCTGTGGCTGAGCTGCATGAAATAAGGTCGCAAAAAGGACGAAAATCAGCGCAAAGTTAATACGTACCAAGCAAAATGTCCTTAAAATCTGTCCCTCCTTGTAACTAGGCAGATTGTGTGTGTGTGTGTGTGTGTGTGTGTGTGTGTGTGTG
>JAGKTI010007807.1:23431-35610 GCA_018397915.1 Birgus latro | reverse complement strand
CCACTTATACTTGCATTACTTTCATTCTCTATGTTCAACAGTTCATTAAAGTGTTCTCTCCATCTGTTTACTTTTTCTCCCTTCTCCACTAGTAATCTACCATTTTTATCTTTCACACCCCCACTGACTTTGTTGGCACCCTGTCTAGCTCTCTTTACCTCCTTCCAGAACATTTTCATACATTCCCTCCACTTTACACTCAAATTCCACCCATGTATCCACCCATGGATATTTAAAACAGTGTATGTTATATCCACCCACAGATATTTAAAACCGTGTTTGTTAAAAACGTGGATGTTAAGGGATGACTGTACTTTCTATGTTATCACATCCCCATTAAACAATACCCCAATTTAGTTATGGGTTTCCCCAAATGAATATCATCATTCTAATGGGGATGGCCTGTACATTATTCTGTCCTGACTCATATTAATATGAATTAGTGCTGATAGAAGGGTGACTTTGTTCCTCATGTATATTCCTCACAGACATTTTGGTGTGAGCCAGTCCTTCATGTCTGCAACAGGTCAACTCTGGAACTGTCTCCCTCAGTCTGTTTTTCCTACTGCCTACGATCTCCAGTCTTTCAAACACAGTGTGTCCTGGCATCTCAAAATGAATGGATCCTGAATTTAGTTCTCTCTCTCTCTCTCTCTCTCTCTCTCTCTCTCTCTCTCTCTCTCTCTCTCTCTTTTGAGAGAGCAATTTGCAGGCCCCTGGCCTTTGGTTCCTACTTACTTGCATGGGGAAAAAAAAAAATAAATAAATAATTATATCAGCATTTGTGCTTTCACTCAGGCATTTCACTGAATTTTTTTTAATGCACTGTCAAAATGGTGAGTGAATGTAGTGTGTCTCCCATTCTTTTCTGTACTTTTCAGGAATGTTTTGAAAATAATGAGGCAATCATTGGCTTTTAGCATTCACATGGAATTCTGCAAAGAAACGCAGAGTCCCAAGTTGTGGACAGGAGTGTAATTTTTTATAAGAGACAACTTCGGTCCCCAAGACCAAGAACAGTAAGTTTGGATGGTAAGACTGGAACTGGCCTTGGTTAGGCCTGAATTTCATTTTTCTAGCTATGTAAAATGTTGTCAGGGTAGGTTAATCCCTAAAATGGATTGCTAAATTTCATGCCCTTCTGTTTGTTAAGGTATTATTAAAAATTCAGCTCAAAACAGATCCATTAATCTTGGAGGCATTCTATAGTTTGACCTCCTCTGAAAACACATTTTCTTCATTGACACTTCCATCAGAAATCAATCATAACAGAGATTTTAAAATCTAGCCACCTGGCGGCCAGGACACGTGAACTGCTCTGGCCCAGCTACTCACTTTTGCCACTGCTTGTAGGTGCAAGAGGCACTCTCCCATTCCTACTCTCACTTTTTCAGTAATGAGGCTGATAACTAAAGTTAGATCTGAGATTAGAATTTGTTTTGGTTAAAACTGAACTGTTTGGGGGCTAGGTTAGGCTGAGTGGTATCTGGGCAGGTTAATTCCTTTTTTTTTTCTCCCTCTTTTTTTAAGGGGCAGTATACAGTATCTCAAAAACTAGTCATATGAATATAAAACTTTACCAGATCACTTAAAGCACATAGGAAATAATATAAATTTATCACCACACCAAGTATGGGTCTTAATTCCTCCCCCCCAAGGATGTTGTATTGGGTGGGGGCACTCACCATCCACTCACTCGATGTAGTGCTGCTCTTGGGTGTCTCCCCTTTCCTCTCCTCCATCCTTCTTACCTTCCATCCTCTTCAGTCTTTCTTTCTGTCATTCTTTCCTCATCCTTCTGCCTGCTGGTGACTTTACGCTCCCTCTTCTGTCTTTCTTTCATTCGTTCTTTCCTCTTCCTTCTGCCTGTAAGTGACTCTACACTGGGTGACAAGCCAAATGGTTTCCTGTACACCAGGAAACCATTTACTATGCTGGGTAGTAACCATATAACCAAATTTTGGCACCTAGTGGTTTAGTGGGTAATTAAGGAGCTCCAATTGGATTGAGCTGGTGAAGGTTTATATCCATGGGGTGGTTGGGGTTTATTGCTCACATAATGCCACTCAGGGATGAGTGAGGCTGGTCACTCTCATCTTTAATGTCAGGACCAACTTGCCTAGCCCCGGGCTCCTACACTTCTCTGTGGGGCGACATAGGATTAGATGATGGATGGATGTTGTATTGGCGACCATCATCCACTCACTTGACGTAGTGCTGCCCACTTCTTCCTCAGCCTTTATCATTATTTTTCTGTGCCTGCCCTCTTCTCTTCCTATTTCTCCCATCTTTCCTGTCACTTTTTATTGTTTTTCTTTCCTTTACAGGTGGCTTTACATTGAGTGATAAGCTAAATGGTTTCCTTTAAGCCAAGAAACCATTTACAATGCTGGGTGGTTGTCACGAATTTTCTACATCGTGAAATTATGTATAGAAAATCGTGACATTGAGTGATTTGTAGGAACGCTGAATAGTTCTGAAGTCTGTGAGAATTCGCCATTCTCTTAACCGTCCACTCGTGTACTTATATTTCCATCAAATTTTCAAAACTTTTGTCATTCTTTTGCGCGTGATTGTCTTTATGCACAGACAGTGCATTCCTCTGAGTGATAATTTTCGAACTGTCATTTCTTTGCACTTGCCTCCCTGGCCGTTAGTTGCCCACGCCTCTTTCACACGTCCCTTATGTTGGACACTCAAACACAGTCAGTCGTTCCTTAGAAGTCATGAAGAGCAGGTTTGCGATACCCAGCGCGGATAGATTTCCTGGCGTTTTCCCGAATCTTCCACCAACTTGGTGATCGACTAGAGCAGCGACGGTCTCATCTCTACTGATTAGTATTTCTTTTGTTTTTCCTAGGCTTAAGGTTCTTTGGTTATTTAGCTCAGTGCATAATTTAGCTATTTGTTTGAATGCCTGAGTGAGTGCTTTTCCCTTTCTTTGATTTTGAATAGATTCATGTAACGTAAATTTATTTTCATGTAATTAATAAATTTGCAGTTCGTTTTCTTGAGCTTTGTTAAATGTAACAATCGTGTTTGATTTCCCCACATATTTAGTACACTTCTGCTACTCCAAGTTAGCACAACTCCTTATATTAATCACGACTGGTACTTAGGCCAGCTCTTGGTATTAATTCTTAAATCCGTTGTGCCAGCTAGGAGTTTGGCTCAGCCAAGATCCTGTTTATTATTATTATTATTATTATTTTTTGAATGTTAAGGGGTGAACTAACATTCTCAGAGGCCAACATTACAGTAATACAGCCTTCTTGAGCATTTAGTCTCTACTGTGTACTGTTGAGAAAGTCTATAAATTCTCGACTCCAGAGAATTGCCGAAGTAAGCCAGCATAAAAGTGAAATCACCACTTGATTTCACGAGTCAATTCTCTTGTGATAATCGACTCAACAGTTATTCCTAGTGTCCATAGACACATTTTCATTTTCATCGACAGTGGTAACCATATAACCAAACCATACGTGCTCCCTACATGTGGAGGGTTAGTGCCCCTCCCTGTAAAACAAATAACTCAAAGTCAAGTGGCCACCCCTTACAGGATTATGGCATCTGGCAATAGACAGATAGATGGATTTTCATCAGCATTCAGAAATAACTAAATTTCAACTGTTTTCCCCACCCAGAAACCTTTATTTCAGACAGGGTCCCCCACTACTGATGGAAGGCCAGGGGGCATTATTTTACTTTAGTACAACCATTGGTAGGTAATCTTTATGGAGACATAGAAGCACCTTATTTTGCAGTTTTCTTCTGTTTTTTCCATACCCTAGCTCTTCATGGGATTCTTTCTGTATCTTCTGATTTGTTTACAAGTTTCAATGCTTTTTCTTTTAAAAGTCATGAAAACTGTAATAGTAGTAGTAGTAGTAGTAGTAATAGTTGTTCCCTACGCAGTCTGGCCGAACAGCCCCAAGTCCCTAAGAAAGGCCACGGCCAAGACCAGGCTTTCCCACAGAGCTCTCAAGGAGTGTATTTTGTGTTGTTGGCGAGGGTGATTGTGTGTAATGCAGTCTTCCATAATGTAATTAATAGTATGGGGTGCTGTGTTACAACCTGGACAGCTGTCAGCGACGGAGTCATCCAGCCTCTTCTGATAACTTAAGAGGGCTGGATGATGCCCACATCTCAGCCTGGCCAGGTGGACCCTGTCCTCACGAGGGAGATAGGATCCAGAAGGATGGATATCAGGAGGCTGTGCATGCAGCTGTGTGTTGTCTTTAAGTGACTGAACGAAGCAGCGAGTGCTCTGAGTATGGATATGCTCCTGGAAGCTGGTCTGAGGCAGGCGAGGGGGAATAGATGACAATAGGCTATTTGTGTATGATATCGTGTGCTGGGTGTTGTTTTGATGCTCCTTGATGTGTGTGTGGATGTGCTGCCATGTAGTGTAGTAGATGTTGTGGGTTTATGGGGGCAGCAGCGAGACTTTGGGTGCATCTTATGTCTAGATGATCCTTGACTTTGAGGACTTTGGTTTCTTGGTGTAGGTGGTCCGTGGGTGTAGTAGTAGCTGTGCAGCTTTTTTTTTTTTTTTTTTATGTGTCTGACTCTGGGCATAGGCTTCACAGCCTGCTATCAAGGCCCAGCAGGCCTCCTACATACCATACACCTCTACATGTCACCTGTGATTATTGATCACGAAGTGTTTTAAAAGGTGGTTTGTTTACAGACTGATGTCATCTTGTGGCACACAAAGACAGTCGGACAAGATCTTAGAATGCCATTTTTGAACAAAACTGCCCTTATCAGTGCTTACATATCCAAACCTAACCTAAATGTTTGTACCAACCCAACCTTATGTATGCTAACGTGACCTAACCCAGTTTATGCTAACAAAACCAATTTTATGCCAATCTCACTAATTTTATAATAACCTAACCAATTTCATGCTAACCTAACCAAATTTATCCTAATGTAACCTAACCTATCCCTTACATAATCATAGTTTCCTTGTTTATTGATGGATCCTCTTTATACTCAAAAACACATTTCTGTATCCCATTAGTGTCACTGAACTGGTTCAAAAGTAGGTATTTAAAAAAAAAAAATGTTAATTTTTCAGGGGTGGTCCAACGTCGTCTTAAGGATTACCTATGGGTATGTTTCTACAAGGTACCATACTCATCATGGTGGTGGACTTAAAAACTCTTTTTTCTCTCTTTTTTCCTGAGAATTTTGGGGTACGCCTATGACTCAACCAATTTTGATACAGAGTTTTGTCAGTATTAAAAAATTTTGAATATAAGGAACTATCTTCCATGACAAATTTAACTATAAAAAAAAAAAATCAAGATTCACAGCGAAAATGTGCAAAAGTTAGAGGGTGTTTCCTCTTCAGATCACGAAAAAGCTTAGACAGACTTATATTTTGCATAAATACTGATTTATAGTGCAAATAAATGTCTGTCTATTCATCTAGTGCCAGAGGCCTTAAGCCCGTAGAAGCAAACCACAAATGAATCACCTCCATTTTGCACCCTCCCCCCATTTCACTGCCCTCCCCAGGTCACAAACCCCTCTCTCATACCTCTTCACTCCATCCCTCCAACTCATCCTTGGCCTCCCCCTCCCTCTCCCCCCCTCCATCTCACTCTCAACACTCTCCTCATTAGTCTCTCGCTCTCCATCCTCTCCACATGGCCAAACCACCTCAATGTATTTCTCCTAATGCTTTCTATCATATCCACATCCACACCACAATGCTCCTTCACTTCCTCATTTGTCACTCTCTCTCCAAGTGACTCCACATACTCCTATCAAATAGCTCATTTCCATTGCTCTCACTCGTGTTTTGTGTCCTTCCAATAAGGTCCAAGATTCACTTTCATACATTAGAGCTGGTATCACAATATTATCATGCAATGGATTTTTACCTACAGCAATAGTCAGCTGGTCAGTGAGTGACCAGCATTCTTCTTTTGCTGCTTCTGACAGATTTGTTAAAAAGAGGACTTTGGAGAAGAGTGTGAAAGACGCTGGCCGCATGGGAAAGCCACAAAATCCTTGCACATGTAAGACAAGAGAGGACCAGGCAACTTCAACGCTCACCATATAGTAAGCCCTTCAAAGGTGAAGGACCGATAAGTGGGCAAGCGCCGATGAACATCACTTTGTTTGAAACACGAGCCTCGCCACAGGTCCCAGAGCAATTCCCCTCTTGTTTACTTCCATGCTCACTTCCCTATGTATAATCACTGCTTTCAAAGAACCAGCAACCTTTCTTCCTTGTTATATCCTTTCAAGCACTTTATCCCCCAAACATCCAACCTTACTCATAACACTGTCCAAGTAATTAACCAGGTATCCCAATAACATATGGATATATTGCAACATTTTGTCACGGTGAATCCGTGTCCATATGTTTTGCAATTGCAAGGTCCGTCATTTCCACAATTTTCAAATTTCAAGTGTGATTTTTGGTATGTAGACGCAGGACACCTTTCTCTACCTGCCACCAGGCAGAGACACTGCCTTACCCGCGTGACCTCCCCCGCCCCCACACGCCATTGTCTCGGCAACTCACTTCTTACCAGTGACCTGGCCAGTAAGAACATGTCGTACCATGGTACAAAATTCAAGGTAAGAGTGGTTCCCCAATCGATGATGATGTGGAGGACAAAGATTATGTGGTGCCAGAGGTAGAAATGAGCAGAACCGACGAGGAGATAACGTCACCAAGGAAGGTGCGTTACGTTGTGTTCAGTGAGTGAAACAACGCTTATACTGCCTATATTATTGTGTGAAAACCTATATATTCTTGTACTACACATAAATTCATACCAAATGAACAAATATCTACCTACTGTGAGTGGTTTGCAACAGTTACCACTACCACAGAAAACGCGACACCCGCAGCGTTGCTCCAGAGAACACAGTACGAGGTGTTTAAAAGGTCACCTGTTTAGGCCACTTCTAAGTTCAGGTGAGCACTTTCTGGGGCATTTCCCAATGTTTCTCACAAAAAGCAGAGGTTTGAGAGACGAAAAAAAAAGAAAAAAAAATCCCCAAAATTGGTCAGGATTGGGGAAGGGGGAGTGTCAGTGGTGAAAAATTGTTCGGGACGCGGCGGGTTAAATGCACTCACATTTTCCATTTCCTCATTATTCAACCTCACTGTACATTTAGTGACTTCATTTCTCTCGAAGACCATAACTTTACTCTTCCCTACATCGACCTTTAGATTCCTTTTCTTACACATTCTCCTAAACTCATGCACCAAACATTACAGTTTCATCTCCAAACAACAATACAGGAAGTTTCCAAATGCTGCCCTCTCTTATTAGGGCCACTCCAACATCCACTGCCCTTCCTTGTATCTCTTTTATAACCCCATTCATATACAAATTGAACAACCATGGAGACATGACACATCCCTGTTTCAATCCAACACTCAGATAAAAAAAATTCACTCTTCATTATCCACACCCAATGCAGCCTTGGCACCCTCATACATACTCTTCAAAGCACTCAACAACTTCCCATTTACTTCATATACATGTTTAGAATACTTTCCACATTTCTTGTCTGTGCATTCTGTTATATGCTTCTCCATGAAGGCTGCATACAACTTCCTTCCCTTCTCCAGAAACTTTTCCATTAAAGACCTAAGAATGAATATCTGATTTACGCAACCTATTCCCTTCCTAAAACCTCCCTGTTCTTCTCCAACTAATTTTTATTTTCCTACCAGGCAATATATATCCTACTATATGCTTATCCAATTATACTAAGTAGACAAATACCCCTATGATTACCAAACACTTCTTTTTCCCCTTTTCCTTTGTACAGGGGAATAATTATACCTGACTTCCACCTCCACATTCCCTACTTTTCCATTCATATCCCCAATCAAAACATTCCCTACTTTTCCATTCACATCTCCAATCAAAAACACTCTCTCATTCCTTTCAAACTTTTCCATGCATTTGTCCAGAATCCTTCTTTC
This sequence comes from Birgus latro, assembly GCA_018397915.1. Taxonomy (NCBI): domain Eukaryota; kingdom Metazoa; phylum Arthropoda; class Malacostraca; order Decapoda; family Coenobitidae; genus Birgus; species Birgus latro. The sequence goes on along the minus strand of JAGKTI010007807.1, from coordinate 27,644 downwards.
ACTCTGCTTGCAAGATCTTGCGTTGGCACATAAGCACACACAATCACCCACATTTGTAGTCTAACTTTCGATCTTACCCACACAATCCTTGAGCCAACTGATCCAGACTCTCTTATATTCTCCTTCCCTCTTATGCACACAAAAATACACACTCTTTTGCCCTCTCATTCTCACCCACTCCCATGTATATACCCCAGTCATGTTTTTGTCAGAAAAAAAGGGTTTAATTTTCCTTCCTTGCACCCAGGTTCATCAGTTATTTCAGTGTGCCCAATGATATTATATCCTCAAACCATTGGGGTCTTCTCTATGGTATTTCCATCACACATGCACCTATGGAGGTTTCAATGACGTCCCATAAGTAATTTCTCCGATCACGACGCAGGATCTTCACCCTACAATACCTCTTACCCCAGTGGTGCCGACGTGGCTGAGGAGATCTATACTACTCCTTCTCCCTAAGGTAAGCTGTTTTTCAAGGTCTGAGCAGCTTCCAAGGTTATGTTAAATTTGGGTTGATTAATGACACCAGCCAGTAAGGACAAGGTTACGTTTAGTCTGGTTATGATGGTTAGTCAGGGCAGGTTAGGTTCAGTTCAGGTAGGTGTTTAACGTATTTCGATCAATTTGGATATTATTCTGTATCTGATTTCAGGTGGCATATTTCGGTCAATTCTGTTTACTTTGTCTCAATATTTGACTCAACATCCCTGTAGGAGTAGGAATCATGTGTGACAAAATTCTCAACATCAAACCATAAAAAAAAAGTTTAAATCGTTAATTTAAAATAATAAAGAAGTAAAAAATATGGATGCAAGAAGGAGGGGGGGAAACATATTTAAAATTTCATAACAATGCATCAAAAACCACCAGGAAAGTAAAGATTTTCATAAAGGTATGCTTTATTTGAAACTGGAAGCATCTTACCATATCAGTTCTTCTTCTTCCTGATAGTCTGTTATATTTTTCTGATTATTTCTGGGGTGGCAAGTGAAAATTTTATGCAAAATCTGTTTCCCTGTTGTTTTCTGCTGTGTCAACTCCTTTCAATCATCAGGGTAATGGCAGAAGGGACTGTCCTCCTAACCTAGCTTAACTGACCTAATAATTTAATCTAACATAACCTAACCTAGCCTAACCAGTATTATTTTATAAGTTGCCAATAAGTAGTTCAGGGATATTACAACCATAAACGCATAGTATATTACCTAAGAATGCTAATGAACCCCCACAACCCCATTCGGAAATCGAGAGTTACAAAGATAATAATTTTAATTGAAATTCCCCCCAAAAAACATACCTTGGATCTTAACTAGTCCATGTAAAAAGTGCATGCATTTGTACATGTGTTTCTTCTTCCGTCAACTGTGCACGAGTCTGCTAGGTCTATTTCACCCACTCATAGGCATACTGTACTTTATGTCATGTGATGGTATTCTACCAATCAGTTTGAAGCGTGGTTTTTTATTCCTTCTGTGTGGAAAATTCAAATCCTTCTTGCTGTGCCTTTCAACGAAGAAGGACGTGATATGAGCACCGGGTGTAATATTGATTATTTACCCGTTATTAAGGATTTCCACTCGGAACCGGAGGAAGCTGCCGAGTTATTGAGAAAACACGGTGTATTTTTTCTGGTATTTTTTATGAGATTTGAGTGACTTTGACCTTCATTTTTTCAGAAATGCTTCATTTTGCCCCTTTTCCAATTTTCGACAGAAAACGAAGGCAAAAATCAATCAAACTGCATTTAAAAAACACCAGAAAATGATACATACTGCATAACCTGGACCATCGTCTTTTTAATATGAGCATTTCGCTGCAGCATGTTAGGTTTGGTTAGTTTAGGTCTGTTTGGTTTGGTTAACCAGTTGTGCAGTGTATTTTTCTGGTGTTTTTTTTAATGCAATTTGATTATTTGTACCTTCGTTTTCTGTCGGTTAGGTTAGGTTAAGTCTGTTTGGTTAGGTTAACCAGTTGTGCAGCATATTTTTCTGGTGATTTTTTATGTAATTTCAGTTATTTTTTTTACTTCGTTTTATGTCAAAAATGATTCATTTCACCTCCTCATCCAGTCAAAGTTCATGATTGGAAAAGAGGCGAAATGAAGCATTTCCAACAAAAATGAAGGTCAAAATCACTCAAACCTCATAAAAAACTACCAGAAAAATATACTGCACAACCTGAGGGGTGTATTGGCAACTTGTAAAAATTTACCGCCTAAATTTACCCAATCCACTTGTGAATTTGGAAAACGAAAACCACCTCTGAGTAAGCTGAGTAAGACAGACAATCGTAGGTATGGGTTAAGGAATGTGATGGTAAAAAGTGAGAAATTTTTCAGCTGGGAAAGGCAATTTACCACCCAAAACATTGTCAGAAAGATACAGAAAATAAACTGGATGAATATGAATTTGTAAGGTCCTTCTACTACTTCAGGAAAAGCGTACCTTTAACCAGATTTCACGTCCAAAACCAACAGCCTAACATGCTCTGTTTTGAATCTCCCTACACAACTCTTATTGCTCTCACACTGGTACGGCCAATATAATTTAGAATTCCTGCAATTCTCTACATGTAAAAATTTTGTGGTCATAACATGAAAAGTTTGACATAAACAGTTTTCAAATAAATAATCATGCAAGTCTCTTGAAAGACACTGCTAATTTTTGTCAACACCACAGTATATAAGAGGAAAGTTCCACCAACCTCCCAGTGTTTACATTCCTGGGCCTTTTTGCGCGTGATCTCGTTGGCCGCCACGCAGGCCTCATTCCGAGGTACTATCTTGGGAGCGACGAATCGACGGTCATTTACCGAACCAGCGCTTATTACCGGGAAACATTATTTTTGTCACCATATAGGTTCATACGCACCTAACTATCTGAATGCCGGTCGAAATTTTGTGTTTAATTTATCTGAGGGGCCCAGGACGGCGCTGATGTTGTTTATCTACACCACCAACGCCCTAGTCTTTTGAAATCAGCCGGTGAATTCGGAAAATATAGTGCCATGGCCCACTGCTTAGCTTATGTAAGCAACAGCGAAACGGAAACAGCAAGCTAAGAACAGTGGATCTGTTATGCTGCGTGAATTAGGGTGCGACTTCTCGTTCCTTATACAGGGAGCCTGTAACGGGGTTCTCTTCCTAGACCGGGTTGGGCTCTATTAAAGTAATCAGAGGGAAAAGGAAATAAAAAGGCAGGGCAACAATCTTACACGTATATTTCCAACAAATTACAACTCTGACACAACATGAATACACACTTTACAGGAAAATAGTTGTAACACACAAAAATAGACAGAACCAGGGGACTTGGGGGGGGGGGAAAGGGCAGGGCCCGGGGCCAGGGGTCAGGATCCCGGGGGAGGCCGTCCAATAGAGTCCCGTCCGGAAGTTATCAGAGGGCGGGGCAGGGGAGGGTGGGCGATTCCACGGGCGTATAGGGGGGGAAGAGGGGGGGCCCAGGCTTAGGGGCTGGGCCCGAACAGGGCCAGGAGGCGTGTCTGCCTATGCTTACTCCCGGGGTATTGCATGGGGCTGGAAAAGTCTCGTCGCTGGGGTCCTAGGGACGTCTCGGCTGGTCGCAGGGTTGCGGTCTCGTCGCTGGGCCTCCGTCAGGTCTGGGCTACGGCAGCTTGGTGTGACAGAGTCCGACAGGGACTGGGGTCGCCGGGGGTCGAGGGAGGGGGCTAGGACTCCCGATACCAAGGGCCCTTGCCAGGCCTCCTCCAGCTGTTGGTCGAGGGCGAGGACGTATCTGTGGGGAGAGAGTGTGAGGGCACTTTCTTGTGCCCCTTCTTTAAGTGAAACAGCAGGGTGGCCATCTCCTAGTGGCGGCGAGGTGGCCGTCACCTTCCCTCCTTTTAAGGAGTTAGAGCAAGGGCGGCAGCTGGGCGTCTCCTCCCCGTGTGTGGCTAGGTGGCCGTCTCCCGGTGTGAGTATGTGTGGCAAGGTGTCCGCCACTCTGCCTCCTTTTGTGGAGTTATAGCGAGGGCGGCTGTTGGCCGTCTCCCCGTGTGCGGCTAGATGGCTGTCACCCGGTGTGAGCACGTACGGCAAGGTGGCCGTCACCTGGTGTGAGCTCGTACGGCAAGGTGGCCGTCACCCGGTGTGAGCACGTGCGGCAAGGTTGTTTGTCACTGTTATGCTACGTATTTGTGGGCCGGTTTCTCGCCCTCAAATACGCAGGCTACAGCGGGTCCCTATTCCAGA
>JAGKTI010007807.1:0-18997 GCA_018397915.1 Birgus latro | reverse complement strand
GAGATTGTTAGGCGTGAGAGGGTTGAACTTGCAGGTGAGTCTCTTGAGTGTGTGGAGGAGTTTTGTTATTTGGGAGACATGTTATGTGCCGGAGGTGGGGCTGGAGTTAGCTCGGTTGCTAGAGTGAGAAGTGGTTGGAAGAAGTTCAGGGAGCTGTTGCCTCTCCTGACATTGAGAGGACTCTCCTTACGTGCTAAGGGGTCTTTGTATGCAGCATGTGTTAGGAGTGTGATGCTGTATGGTAGTGAGACCTGGGCAGTAAAGGAAGAAGATATTCGCAGGTTTAAACGTACAGAAATGACAATGATTAGGTGGATGTGCAGTGCGTCCCTGCGTGCAAGGCCTGGGGGGGCTGGGTTTACGATAGAAGAGTTGAGAGGTAGGATGGGACTGGAGTGTATTGGTGTTGTGATGAGGAGAGGTAGGCTGAGGTGGTTTGGACATGTGGAGAGGATGGGGGATGATAATTGGGTACAGAGGGTGAGAAGTGTTAATATTGGGGGAGGGGTTGGGAGGGGTAGACCGAGAAAGACATGGGACGAGGTCATTAAATGTGACTTAAGGGTTAAGGGACTGAATAGGGAGGCTGCCAGAGATCGAGCAGCGTGGAGAGCCGCCATTAGGTGACCAAGGCCGACACATGCAAGCATGTTGGAGCCTTCAAAAACGAAATGAAACGAGCCATGCCCTGCATTTCAGGATCCAATTGCATTACCATTGTGGAGGCGACGAGTGGAGGGGTTTCAATATGGCGGCCAAGGCTTCACGCTCGCTGTGGAGATAGCCACTCCATATTATAGAGCTCAGTGGTCGCAACCAAAGTATATAGACTATTGGTCGCATCCTCTCCAACTCTAGGAGACCACAGGGAGGCAGAGAGAGGGCGTACAGGCTCAGGTAAGACGGGCTCACGTCCCTGACTATCTTACGTCCCTCTCGCCCTCAACCCACGATCCATCGGGACTGCAGTTCCTGTCACCTACTCTCCAGCCAAGACACCCCTCACCAGGTTTGGGATGGGACTGCCTCCACAGTCCCAGACAGCTCTGCGGCACAGGCCACTGTCCGTGTCGGGTACGAGGCAGTGCAGGCCACCATCCACTCCTCAGCTGTTACCCCCTGTAGGATCGCGACACAGGCCACCGTCCGCTCCTCAGCTGTTACCCCCTGCAGGACCGCGACACAGGCCACCGTCCTTGTCGGGCAAGAGACAGAGCTGGTCACAGTCCGCTCTTCACCTGCAGTCACCTCTAGGGGCAGCATCGCGGCACCAGGCCACAGTCTGTGTCGGGTATAAGGCAGAGCAGGCCACCATCCGCTCGTCAGTTGTACCCTCCTGTAGGACCGCAACACAGGCCACCATCCATGTCAGGCACGAGGCAGAGCAGGCCACTAGTGGCGCCGGCTGGATAGAGACGGTTACCAGCTGCTCTACCCCTGCTGCTCTTGGGACCTCGGCGACGGCATCTAGCTGTGCCAGGGAGGGCGCGAACACCACCCCTCCCTCATCCCCTGTGACTTCCCGTAAGGAGGACGTCTCTGGCTCGGCCCTCCCCTCCAGTGGCCGAATGAGACATCCCTCCTCTTCTCCCCACAGAGGCAGCCCCCAGGAGGAGGTCTGGAAACTGGAAAGGCCCCATCGCAGTCCAGCCGGTGCTCAGACGAGACCACCAGCTGTCGAACTTGCAATGGAGACGCTGCAGACCACACCTGACAGCACCCCGACCCAGAGACGACTGCAGCCCCCAGATTCATCAAGGCACCCCCAGGATCCCGGGGCGTGACCTCCTCAGCTCCAACGGACGGCGACCTCCTCCCTAGACTGGGCGTAGACAAGTGTGCCTACTCTTCCTGTTTGGTCCAATCCCCGAGTACCGACACACTCATCGAGGCCCCTGAAGAAGGGCCTCTCTCCATGCTGGCCAGCAGGCCAGATCTCTCCGGATGACACGGCCCCCAGCAGCAGTCCCGTGCCCCTTGAGCGAGGGCACCCCGACAGGACTTCCCCTACACCAGGCCGACACTTGTAGCAGCCGAGACGTCAGTAGCCCAGACAGAGTCCTCCAGTCCTGAAAGTGCCTGAAACCTGCATATAGTGTATTGCGCCACTTTTATATATCTGCATTGCATCCTGTACTGTATGAATTTAAGGCAATATACGTGTTGGAATGGTTGACCAGAGTTTTTATGCCCTGTTCCTCTCGCTGAATGCCTTGGACCCGGTCTAGAAAAGAATCCTATGATACTGCGCGCGATCAAAGGGCAAGCAGTTGAACTTTGAACACGTCGGAGACATCGCTTAACAAGGACAGTCCCTTCCTCCATTACAGCGGAATTAAACGAACCGACACCACTGAGGCACTGAATAGAGCTCAGGGGTTGACACAGCGGAACATAGCTAAAAACAACGGGAAAAGATTTCACGTGAAGCGTTTACCACCCCAGAAATAATCAGAAAATTATAACAAACCATCAGGAAGAACTTATTTGGTAAGCTTCTACTGCTTCAGAAAAAGCGTCTGTTTACCAGTTATTCTATCCTAGTCGCCACTTCTAAGCTAAATGCATTGTCTGGAAGCATCAGCAAGAAAATAGTTCACATATCCCGCCGCCTGAAAGCGCTGTAGGATCATCGATGTTTTTCTGCCACAAGATGAAGGCGATCAATGTTTCGTCGTTTATATGAAAAGAGGGACATTGTTCGTTCGTTGTAGATTCGCATCCGCATAGCGGATGCGCGGGCCTTATGCATTTAGCGGGCCCGTCAGTGTTGTGTGATGTGTTGGTTATTGTTATGGCGAATGAGACCGTGAGAGGGGGTTGTGTGTGTTGCGTGTTGTTCTGTGTATGTGTGTTGTGTGTGTGTGTGTTCTAACTTACTCTGTGTATTTATATCTTCTTGGGAGCTTATTTCAGATTCGGTCATATGAAACTTATAAAATTAAGATAGATTTTCAGTGGTATTTACCATTAGTGAAATAGTATTTAATCAAAGAATAACAATCATAGTCATAAGATGAGGTTAGTTAGCCACAGTGTTCGGATCTTTCATAACTTCGACGTGGTGGCGCAGAGCAGGGTGTGCAAGCATTTCCATCGTGTTTTGTGGATCTCTGGTAAGATTCTCTGTTATAGGCGAATGGCATGGAACAGGATACAGACTTGGAACTGTTCTACAGAACAGAAGTAGCACCGTAGTAAAAGTATAGCCAAAAAATAACTTGTCAAATGCATCGTAAAAGGGAAGGACAAGGACATGAAATTAAAGGAATTGATACATGGGTGGCTTCAGTCTTGTGAAAATTTGATTTTTTTTTTTCACGCGCTCTTCTTTCTTCATGGCGCAGATAGTGCTAAAACTAATATAAAATGGATGAAGGCAGGCTACGTAACTCATGTTGTATCGTACCTTAGAAATTTACACCCTTTCAACAGAGGCTGTAGTCGGTTTGTTTTCGTGAGAACTTAATTGCGTAACTTGAATACTAAGTTGTGGTTGCATTACATTCAGTAAGCCTTGATAATGAAGTACAAATGAGTTTCCTTGGTTACTGGACAAATCAAAGCCTCAGTCTGATTACTCTTGGGTATCCGGAACCAGAAAGCAGTAATGGATTTGGTTAATATGTAACAGAAGCCACAGTGCAATTTGAGCACCAAAGCTATGCTTATTTAATACTTTTTTATGTCATTTGTTTGAGATTGACAGGATTTTTGGTAATCCTGAAGGAGACCACCTCATAACAAAATTTTACACCTGTCATAACCTTTGAAGTAATTCACTGACTTTGTAAAGGTGTACAGAAGTGTGTTTTTGAGTAGGAAAAGAATACATCAGTAAACAAGAAAATATTACTTCAGGGGTAAAATAGATTGAGAGCGAGAGACCAGTGAGGAGAGTGTGTTTGAGTGAGGTTGGGGGGGAGAGGGAGGGAGATGCTGAAGATGAGGTGGGGGGATGTAGTGGAGAGGTATATTAGAGAGGGGGGGTGTTCTAGGGGGAGGGCAGCAAAATGGCAGGGGACAGGGCAACATGGAGGAGATTTGTTTGTGGCCGATTAAGGCTTCTGGATAGAGATAGACAGATTTACAATTATTGTTATAGTTTAGTTTCATAACATCTCAGACATTATCATGAGGGACCAGTATGGGACTTGAAGTATGATACATATGAATATTGTTCTGTATTTTGTTTACTGGAAGCAGCATTATGTTTATCATCTTTGGCCTTCTGAGACTTGGATAATTACTGTGTGACATGACAACAGAGAACAGTACATTGATCATCACTGGGATAAACTCCAGTACCGTATGAAATTTTTTGATCCAGGAAGCAAGTTTGAGCTGCCACTGCTGTCATCAGCAGTGGAAGGCCCCCATTACCTCATATCCAGATGTTCTGTTTGCATTCCAACCACATCCCTGTACTACTACCTCAGTTTATTCATCTTCATCCCCTTGACAAACTCACTGTATACAGTACAATATTAATATTATTTTTAGGAATCACATTGCATGGTTTTTGCTCCCCTTCATCTTATTTTTTTCTTTGATCCTTTAGCATAGGGAAGGGTGATGATGGCTTTGCTGAGGTCAGTGTCGCGTTCCATGCCACTGCTGTGTGCCAGAGCTCAACGGGTAGTTTGTTCTGCACAGTACCATGAGAAGGTGAGTACTTGTGTTGTAGGTAATTTTGGCCTTTTTTATAATTTACATCTGTCTTGGATAACATTATTTTTGATCTCTTACTTAATTTGGTATTGTACTGTAGAGTAAAACAGTTTATAAGATATGTGTATGTCTGATTCTTTTGTTGTTGAGAAACAACCTTTTCCAAAGCCTCACCATATCATCTCAAACTTTTAATTCATAAGATTTTTTCAGTTCAGTACTGTAGATGGTTGTTTCATAAGAATGAATATGGCAGATTGGGTAAGGCTGCTTAATTTTAATTCAGAAAAATGGGTCATTTGATGAAAATGTTAGCCTTTAGTGTTAGTCTCTGAAGTGATCAAAAATATGAAAGTTATATATGATTTTAAAGCATAAACATTGAATTTTATGAATCTGTACAGTAAAAGTTTCTATATTGTCTACTGACAGTGAGGCTTTAGAAAATGTCATACCATGTCTCTGAAGAATAAATTCATGCTGAAATTAGTGATTTTCTTATCATCATTGACCTGAGTATGTATTTGTTTGGAATGCCGTCATTGGTTTTTATTGAAATAGCATCAGTTTGAGTTGTATTTGTCACAATAGTTATTTTTTTTAGTTGTATTTGCCACAACAGTTATTTATACTGACTTTGCGGTCAGACTGTGGCGCGACCTTGAAGTGGAAGTACAGTACATCAGCAGTAATGTGTGTGACATTTGTTAACATTTTTCCTATACACAGCTTACAAATTGGAGGAAACTAACATAACATTATATTATAAATAGATATCCTAGTACCTTACTAATGTAGCCCTGTAATATTTTGTAAGAGACTCTGGTAAGCCATGTGCTCCATCACGCATGTTGCATAGCGTGAGGAACGTTACAGGAAAACGATATGTTTCTCATGCACAGCTTTAAATAAGAAATCACTGTAGTTACACAGAATTCAGGCAGAGATGGGTGGGTATGGATGATGTCATGGATGGCTTTGTTGAGTGAGCAGGGTGGCTGGTGGGCAAGTTGAGTCGTCAGAATGTGTGGGTCACCAGGGTATGTGGTGACAGGGTGGATCGCCAGGGTGGCTGAGAAGTGCGTGGGTGGTTGGGTTGCTGGGATCAGGGTAGGTAGATGTTTTGGGTGGCATTGTTAGATGTGCTTTGTGGGTGGGCAAGGTGGATGATCAAGATCGATGTGCTTGGTGGGTTGCACAGGTGGCTGGGAAAGGTGTGTTGGATGGGTTGAGTGAGCAGGTGGATGGGCGGATATATGGCTCCCCAAATGACAAGGCAGGATTGGGACTTTTAGGGCTAGTAGTCATATAACTTGTCACTGTTAATTAGATTTTAATACGTCATTTAGAAGAAGTGTGTATTGCTCTGAGCAAAAGATGGGAGGAGAATGTAAGAGAGTATGGATCAGTTGGGTCAAGGATTGTGTGGGTAAGAGTGAAAGTTGGACTACAAATGTGGGCAATTGTGTGCATGTATGCGCCAACCCAAGATCATGTAAGTAGAGTGAGAGAAGAGTTCTGGACAAATTTAGAAGCCTGCTTGGAAAAGTTTGAAAGGAATGAGAGAGTGTTTCTGATTGGAGATATGAATGGAAAAGTAGGGAATGAGAAGGTGGATTGAGTGGTTGGTGAGTGGGGTCTGCCTGCAAAGATGGATGAAAATGGCAGTGCTTTAGTGGACATTTTTGCTAATACCCTCTTAGCTAATACCCTCTTCAGGCACAAAATAATCCCTAGGTATACATGGCAAGTGGTGAGAAGGGTGGACAGTGGAATGAATGAATGGAAGGCAATGATTGACTATGTGTGTGTGCATGAAAGGATGAGAAGATGTGTAATGGATGCAAGAGTATATAGAGGTTGGGGGAGTGGACTTTCTGACCACCACTTGGTGGTGGCCAGAATCAGAATCCAAACAAGATGGAGGAAGAGAAGAAGGGAAGGACAGGAGGAAGTAGTTCTTACAAGGAGGGTAGAAAAGTTACAAGAGGATGGAATAAAGGCTGAATATAATTGGGAAGTGGAGGAGCGATTGGGTAAATATAGATTGGAGAAGATGGGGGACGTGGAAGGTGTGTGCAAGATATTCACAGAAGAAATCTGTGCAGCATGTGAGGTGGTGAGTGGGGTGAAGAGAAGACGAAAGGGGGTTCAGGGAACAGCATGGTGGACTGAAGAGGTGAGAGAGGCTGTGGCACAAAAGAAGAAAGCATATAATGAGTGGATGAGGAACAGGGGCGTCGAAGAAGCTTAGAGACGGACGAGAGAGTTATATGTAGAGAGGAAGAGAGAGGTGAAAACATTAGTAAGAGAGAATAAGAAGAGAGTGGATGAGGAATTTGGAAGGAATTTGAGTGCAAAGCGAAGGGAATGTAAGAAAATGTTCTGGAAAGCGGTAGAGAGATTTAGACAGGGTGCCAAAGAAGGCAGTTGGGGAGAAAAAGATAAAAATGGTAGATTAGTAGTTTGGGCATGTGGAGAGGATGGAGAGTGAAAGACTGACGAGGAGAGTGTATGTGAGTGAGGTGGAGGGGGTGAGAGGGAGGGGGAGGCTGAGGATGAGATGGAAGGATGGAGTGGAGAGGTATATGAGAGAGGGGGGTGTGAGTTGGGAGCATGGTAGTGAAATGGCAGGGGACAGAGTGACATGGAGGCGATTTGTTTGTGGCCACCCCGTTCGGGATTGAGGCGTCTGGCAATAGATAGATAGACTAGTGGAGAAGGGAGAAAAAGTAAACAGATGGAGAGAACACTTTAATGAACTGTTGAACATAGGGAATGAAAGGAATGCAAGTATAAGTGGCCGGGGAATGGTGGGGAGAAGGAGGTTTGTGAGAAGAGAGGAAGAAATCAGTAGGATGGAAGTGGTGGAAGCAATGAAGAAAGTTAAAATGGGGAAATCCCCAGGAATTGATGGAGTGTGTGGTGAAATGCTGAAGCATGGGGGAGAGATAGTAATAGAATGGATGTGGAGTGTGTGCAGATTGGCGTGGGAGGAGGGTAGAGTCCCGGAGGATTGGAAGTCAGGTATAATTATTCCTCTGTACAAAGGAAAAGGGGAAAAAGCAGTGTGTGGTAATCATAGGGACATTTGCCTTCTCAGTGTAATAGCAAAAGTATATGGTAGGATACTTATTGACAGAGTTAGGGAAATAACAGAGGAAAAGAACAGGGAGGTTTTAGGAAGGGAAGAGGTTGTGTAGACCAGATATTCATTCTTAGATCCTTAGTGGAAAAGTTTCTAGAGAGGGGAAGGAAGTTGTATGCAGCCTTTATGGATCTGGAGAAAGCATATGACAGGGTGGATAGACAAGGATTGTGGAAAGTATTAAGAATATATGGAGTGGATGGGAAGTTGTTGAAGGCAGTGAGGAGTGTGTTTGAGGGTGCTAAGGCTGCAGTGCGTGTGGATGGCAAACTGAGTGAATCTTTCCATTTGAAGGTTGGATTGAAACAAGGATGTGTCATGTCTCCATGGTTGTTCAATCTGTACATGGATGGGGTTATAAAAGAGATACAAGGTCGGGCAGTGGATGTTGGAGCGGCCCTAGTGAGAGAGGGCAGTGTTTGGAAACTCCCTGTACTGTTGTTTGCAGATGATACTGTGTTGTTGAGCAAAGACGAAGGGGAGCTGCAAGGCTTGGTAGATGAGTTTGGGAGAGTGTGTAAGAAACGGAATCTAAAGGTGAATGTAGGGAAGAGTAAAGTAATGATCTTCGAGAGAAGTGAAGCCAGTGACTGTACAGTGAGATTGGATGGGGAGGATATGGAGAATGTGAGTGCATTTAAGTACTTGGGTAGTGTGATGAGCAAGGATGGAAGTCTGGAGGGTGAAGTGCTTGAAAAGGTGCAGCAGGGAAGGAAGGTTGCTGGTTCGTTGAAAGCAGTGATAAGAAACAGGGAGGTGAGCATGGAAGTGAAAAAGTTGTTACATGACAGTATTGTGATACCAACTGTAACATATGGAAGTGAAGGTTGGATCCTGTTAAAAGGACAGAAGTCAAGAGTGAGAGCAGTGGAAATGAGTTATTTGAGAGGAGCATGTGGAGTCACATGGAGAGACAGACTAACAAATGAGGAAGTGAAGGAGCATTGTGGTGTGGTTGTGGATGTGATAGGAAGCGTTAGGAGTAACACGTTAAGGTGGTTTGGGCATGTGGAGAGGATGGAGAGTGAAAGACTGATGAGGAGAGTGTATGTGAGTGAGGTGGAGGGGGCGAGAGGGAGGGGGGAGACCAAGGATGAGATGGAGGTATGGAGTGGAGAGGTACATGAGAGAGGGGGGTGTGAGTTGGGAGCAGGGTAGTGAAATTGCGGGTGACAGAACGACATGGAGGCGATTTGTTTGTGGTCACCCCGTTCGGGATTGACGCGTCTGGCAATAGATAGATAGATTTAGAAGATGAATAATTATTGGGAACAAAATTCTACACAGCTGGGTCATATATTGAAATGTGCTAAAGCCTCAGTATAATTATTTCTCACTGAGCTACGGGTGGATGTATACTCACAATAATACGTGTAATAGTAGAACAAATTATATCAGTACCTGTATTACTTGCGGCAAGATGTGAGAGAGAGCGAAGCATCAGATCTTCGATCCATCTGCCTAAAAAATCGATGGTTTTGTGAGGGTAAGGAGGGGGAGTAGGGGGGTTGATTTGTGTGATTAACCTGACCTCTGGTGGCAGACTACCCTACTGGTTCATTATACAACCAAGAAATTGTCTAAACACTAAGAACTGCAATCATTGAGTCAGTGCCTGAAGAGGGTGTGATCAAAGTTAATTACAGTACAGTACCTTAGAAAGAGGGATATCAACAGAGTGGGTCATACTGAGTTTTGTTTCCCTGACAACCCCGACAGAGATGAGATAGCAGAGGGCATGGATGTGCAGTCTTTGTCATCTCCTCAAGTATCAAGAATGGTACATACATTCAAAGGGGCGACATTTCCCTCCTCGATCAGCTAGTTTGTGTTGATGTCACTAGAATACACACATACACCGTTATCCGGTGCATCGATAACCAGCGCTTCACTAGACTGACACAAGAAATTGGGGAACATTCCCACAATCTAAACAGTTTGAATGTCCATTGCCTTGCTAGTCCAACCCCTCGCCTCTCCAGTCCAAGCCCTGCCTCTCCAATCCGATCCCCCACCTCTCCAGTCTGACACCTCGCCTCTTCCTAGGTTTGAAACGAGGCTCTCCCGGTCCTCCCTTCCCCCCTGCATCTCCTCTCTTCTCCCCCCTCCCATCCTTCCTCCATCTCCCACCACACTCAGCACTGCCAGGCATTTCTCCCTCCTTCTCCCTGCCTTCCCCCACCCCTGGTTGTCTCCTTCTCCATCCTCCCTCCCTCCCCCACTCCTGCTTGTCTCCCTTGTGTGTGTGTGTGTGTGTGTGTGTGTGTGTGTGTGTGAGAGAGAGAGAGTGAGTGAGTGAGTGAGAGTGGTGAGTAAATGAGTGAGTGAGAGTGGCAAGTGAGTGAGAGCAGTGAGAGAGTGGTGAGTGAGTGAGAGCAGTGAGAGAGTGGTGAGTGAGTGAGTGAGTGAGACTAGGGGGGGGTAGTAGGGCTGTTTGGCTTTCTTGCATCCTTCCCTGTCCCCCTCCCCCACCCCTACATGTCTCCCTCCTCCACCCCTGCTTGTTTCCCTCCCCATCCCCTCGCCTCCCCCCATCCATGCTTGGTTCACTGCCAGCTGCCTGCCTGGCAGTTTAATTGCCCTTAGGAGTGTTGAACACTGCACGTCCCACCACCCCACCCTCCTGCATGTGACGTTTGATGTGCCTTTTTTTAGCAGCAGTATTGTTTATGAGGATAACATTACCTTTGGTGTTTCTGTGTCAGTCTCTGGTGATTGAGTAAATTATATGAGAGTTTGGGTTTGGGTCTAGAATGCATCTCTGGCTTTTCTTCAGTATTTTGTGGGGAAAACTGCCTCAGTGTCCGACATACTCGCTGACCGAACGCTCCCACTGGTACACAACAATGCCGGATATCGGGGTATGGGTGTATGTTGTCACTTACACAGGAATTGTCTTCTGGTTAGTTCATCCATTCATTTATCATCTAATCCACTGTTGCCTCATGAGGTGTGTAGGAGTCTGGGGTTAGGCAAGATGGTCCTGACATTTAACATGAGAGTGACCAGCCTCACTTATCCCTGAGTGGCATTACATGATCAGTAAACCCCAGCCACCTCTTGGATATGAACCTGCACTGGCTCACCATAATTTGGTTATATGGTTACCACCCAGCATAGTAAATGGTTTCCTGGTGTACAGGAAACCATTTGGCTTGTCACCCAGTGTAGAGTCACCCAGGAAGAGGGAAGATTTAAGGAACAAAAGACAGAAGAGGAAGGATGAAAAGAAGGAAGGAGGAGAGGAAAGGGCAGGCACACGAGAGCAGCACTACATCGAGTGAGTGGATGATGAGTGCCCCCACCAACCACTCTCTGGTTAGTTTATTATGTATATTTCACATCACTACCCATTTTATTTATGTTTGGGATACTTACAGTTACTGTAAATGTAATAAGAGTTGATTGTATAATTATATTTCAATAAAAGTTGCACAGGTAACATTTCTCACTTTTTCAGGAACATGTCTCACGGTCCCATTTTCCTTAACAACACAACTGTTATTAAAATTGAATTAATTTGCTGAGTACGGTTATGATCCTAATCTATTGATATATCATATATATGAAGCAGTCCTTGATTGAACCAGTCAGATTGCAGACTTAATGAAATTACTGTACTTATGTCAACTATGAGAGGGTAGCATCGCAGTAACGTTCCTCACGCAACTTATGAAAATCTGTATAACATCCAAATTAAAACATATAAACAATCTGACTGTGGTATGATGTAGGGTAAAGTGTTGGTTATATAGCTTGTATAAACCATTTGTTTATATTGCATATATTTGCAGATATAGATGAGAGTATTTCAGTGACTTGTCTCTGAATGTAACGTTCCTCATGATGGAACAACCCAAATTTAATTTGTCAGACAGTTGGGTAGGAGTGCTGTGATAAGCGAATTTACTGCGGTATGATGTCAGGTCAGTCAGACACCTGAAGGAGGCCTTGAAGTCATCTCGCCATTTCAGGTCTCAGACATGTGAGACTGCCACAAAGTTGTCCTGTTTCCTTTCGGATTCCTATACCCCGACCTATTGCAGTGGGTGTGGCAGTGAGTTTAAGTCAATTTGACCATGGTAGTTATATAATACTGTACTGTATATGTATAATGACAAATTGCAAAATACCATTGGGTAATTAAGCATTTCTAAGGAGTCCTTGAAGCCATATTGCCATTGCAGGTCTAAAGATGTGACACCATAACACAGCTGTGATGTTTCTTTTTGCATTCCCACACCCCGAATATGTAATGGATGCATCATTGACTTAAACTTACTGCTGCACCCATTGCAGTATGTCAGGGAGTAGGAATCCTAAAGGAATCATTACAACGGTATGTTGGTCTCAGGTATTGTAGACCTGGGTGAGACCTAACCTGATGTTATATTGCAGTTTGTCATTCTTCATATTTAATAGTTTGTATCATATGAATCCTTTTCATCCATGGAGGTCCTAGATATTCAGGCACTTGCCTGGCTCTTTTATTCAGCTTGAACGAGACTTCATGCACTGGATGAATTGTAGACTATTTTATTCAACTTGAGAGAGACTTCATGCACTGGATGAATTGTTGACTATTTTATTCAACTTGAGAGATACTTCATGCACTGGATGAATTGTTGACTATTTCATTCAACTTAAGAGAGACCATGGACTGGGTGGATTGTTGTTGTTGTTGATATTGCCCCAGGCTCATATAGGCATGAACGTCGTGGACTGCAAAAATCTTGGCAGTGCATCCAGTACCTGTCAAAGATTTATTGAGGTTTGTTTGCTTTGCATGAATTAGATGTAACAAGTGAGTTAGTTGGTGTGAAGGGCTGGATTATAGTAGATGGTAACCATGATATGTTGTAGTTGGCAGGGGTGTGGAGTCGGATTTAAAAAATTCCGACTCCAACTCTGACTCCAGGAAATTTTAGGGTTGCGACTCCGTCTCCGACTCCGCCTCCCCCCCCTCCCCCTCCCCCTCTTCTGCAGTACAGTGGTAGGCATACTGCATTTCTTACATTTTTTCTAGTTTACTTCTAGCTATCTATTGCCAGACGCCTTAATCCCGTAAGGGGTGGCCACAAACAAATTGCCTCCAAGTCGCTCTGTCCTCCACCATTTCACTGCCCTGCTCTCATCTCACACCCCCCTCTGTCATATACCTCTCCACTCCATCCCTCCATCTCATCCTTGGCCTCCCCCTCCCTCTCCTCCCCCTCCACCTCACTCACATACACTCTCCTTGTCAGTCTCTCACTCTCCATCCTCTTCACATGGCCAAACCACCTTCATGTGTTTCTCCTAATGCTTCCCATCACATCCACATCCACACCACAACACTCCTTCACTTCCTTATTTGTCAGCCTGTCTCCCCATGTGACTCCACATGCTCCTCTCAAATAACGCTTTTCCACTTCTCTCACTCTTGACTCCTGTCCCTCCAACAAGGTCCAAGCTTCACTTCCATACGTTAGAGTTGGTATCACAATACTGTCATGTAGTACCTTTTTCACTTCCATGCTCACTTCCCTGTTTCTTATTACTGCTTTCAAGGAACCAGCAACCTTTCTTCCCTGCTGCACACTTTTAACCACTTCACCCTCTAACCTTCCATCCTTACTCATCACACTACCCAAGTACAAATGCACTAATATTCTCCATATCCTCCTCATCCAATCTCACTGTACTCATTCACTGGCTCCACTTCTCTTGAGGACCATCACTTTACTCTTTCTTACTTTCGGTTAGATTTTGTTTCATGCACACTCTCCCAAACACATCTACCAAGCCTTGCAGCTCCCCTTCGTCATCACTTAACAACACAGTATCATCTGCAAACAACAGTACGGGGAGTTTCCAAACACTGCCCTCTCTCACTAGGGCCGCTTCAGCATCCACTGCCCTACCTTGCATCTCTTTTATAATCCCATCCATATACAGATTGAACTACCATGGAGACATGACACATCCTTTCTTCAATCTAACCTTCAAACAGAAAAATTCACTCAGTTCACCATCCATACTGAAGCCTTAGCACCCTCATACATACTCTTCACAGCCTTCAGCAACTTCCCATCTACTCCATATATTCTTAATACTTTCCCCAACCCTTATCTATCCACCCTGTCATATGCTTTCTCCAAATCCATGAAGGCTGCATACAACTTCTTTCCCTTCTCTAGAAACTTTTCCACTAAAGATCTAAGAATGAATATCTGATCTACACAACCTCTTCCCTTCCTAAAACCTCCCTGTTCTTCTCCAGCTAATTCCTCTGTTACTTCCATAACTCTGTCAATAAGTACCCTACCTCATACCTTTTTTTTTACGCTTAGAAGGCAAATGCCCCTATGATTACCACACACTTCTTTTTCCCCTTTTCCTTTGTACAGGGGAATAATTATACCTGACTTCCAATCCTCCAGGACTCTACCTTCCCCCCAGGCCAATCTGCACATCTTCCACATTCATTCTCTTACTATCTCTTCCCCATGCTTCACCATTTCCACCACACACTCCATCAGTTCCTGGGGCTTTCCCCATTATAACTTTTTAGATTGCTTCCACAACTTCCATCCTGCTGATTTCTTCCTCTCTTCTCACATCCCTCCTTCTCCCAGCCATCCCCCAGCCACTTATACTTGCATTACTTTCATTCTCTATGTTCAGCAATTCATTAAAGTGTTCTCTCCATCTGCTCACCCTCTCTCCCTTCTCCACTAGTAATCTACCATTTTTATCTTTCACTCCCCAACTCCCTTCTTTGGCACCCTGTCTAAGTCTCTCTACCACTTTCCAGAACATTTTCTTACATTCCCTCCACTTTACACTCAAACTCCTTCCAGATTCCTCATCCACCCTCTTCTTACTCTCTCTTACTAATCTTTTCACTTCTTCCTCTCTACATATACCTCTCTCCTCCGTCTCTCAACTTCTTCAACGCCCCTGTTTCTCATCCACTCACTATATGCTTTCTTCTTTTGTGCCACAGCCTCTCTCACCTCTTCAATCCACCATACTGTTCCCTGAACCCCCTTTCGTCTTCTCTTCACACCACACACCACCTTACATGCTGCACAGACTTCTTCGGTGAATATCTTGCACGCACCTTCCATGTCCCCCTTCTGCTCCAATCTATATTTACCCAATCGCTCCTCCACATCCCTTTTATATTCTACCTTTTTTCCATCCTCTCGTAACCTTTCTACCCTCATTGTAAGAACTCCTTCCCTTCTTCTATTTCTCCATTTTGTTTGGACTTTGATTCTGACCACCACCAAGTGGTTGTCCGAAAGTCCACTCTCCTAACCTCTATATAGTATACTCTTGCATGCATTACACACTGTCTCATCCTTTCATGCATACACACATAATCAGTCATTGCCTTCCATTCATTCAGTTCACCATCCACCCTTCTCATCACTCTCCACGTATACCTATGGATCATTTTGTTCCTGAAGAGGGTATTAGCTATCACCAACCCCCTCCCGGCACAAATGCCCACTAAAGCACTGCTATTCTTATCCATCTCTGTGGGCACACCCCACTCACCAACTACTCCATCAACCTTCACATTCCCTACTTTTCCATTCATATCTCCAATCAAAAACACTCTCTCATTCCTTTCAAACTTTTCCAAGCACGCTTCCACATTTGTCCAGAACTCTTCTTTCACTCTGCTTGCATGATCTTACGTTGGCGCATACACACACACAGTCGCCCACATTTGTAGTCCAACTTTCAATCTTACCCACACAATCCTTGAGCCAAGTGATCCATACTCTCTTATATTCTCCTTCCATCTGTTACTCACAACAATACTGTACACACTACTTCTTTTGCCCTTATTCTCATCTACTCCCGTGCATATACCCCCATCCTTACTCCCATTCTCTCACACTCTCACCTCACCATTTAGTTTCAGTTAATCCACAGACATCCACTTTTGCACCCTCAAGCACATGTACAATCTCTCTCTCTCTCTCTCTCTATCATCTCATCATTTGCACCCCTTACATTCCATGTAGCTATCCCCTACCAAGTCCTTTGTTCAGTCCTTAGTCGTCATCTTTTGGTCAGTCCTGGTCCGAGATTTCTTGTTCATATTTTTTAGTTAGTTGTTTTCCAGGGAGGGGCACTAACCCTCCACCAACGCACTTGTTGTCACATAGGGAACACGTGTTGGTTGGTTATTAGGTTACCATCCAGTGTTGTAAATGCTTTCCTGGTTTACAGGAAATCATTAGGTTTGCCACTCAGTGTAGAGCTACCCCAACAACAGGGTATCACTACACCAAGTGGGTGGATGATGGGCATCCCCCACCTACTTCATCCGTATTATTAGTGTATATAATATCATAAATTCATGTTAAATCAATATTCCCACAAAAAAATAACACAAATTGCTTGCCTGAAATGTCCTCCCACAAGAGCTCTCACAAAAGCTAATTTCTCCCACAAAAATGTGGGAATTTCCCATGAAGTGGCACAACTGGCCTAGCAGCGTACTCAAGTACTTTACACGAGAATTGATCACGTAAAGGAGTCGGAGTCGGAGATATTTTTACCGACTCCGACTCCAGTCAAAAGTATCCGACTCCTCGACTCCAACTTTGACTCCACACCCCTGGTAGTTGGATGGCTACTATCAACCCTGGGAGTGTAAGTGGGTACAGGCTTGGTAACCAGGCCACACAGTTATCACTTTTAGGCAGAAAAGATTCAGTTGCAAGCAGAGTACAACTCCAAGTTGTTGTGCAGAAAAGATTCAGGTGCAAGCAGAGCCCAAGCCCAAGCTGTGACTCTCACAGTCTTACAGATCTAAATTGTAGATTTCTCTTGTCCTCAAACTTACCAACAACTGTTGGGAAATAATTAGCTGGTATTGGCATTTTGTTGGTTTCCATTTCGTAGAAAACTTCATATGTACCATGACCAGCCCCAGTATGGAAATTCCCTAAGAGGAAGGGTAGTGTAATTTTATGTACTGTATATAAGTACAGTACAGTAGTAAGCAATATAGGTTTGATTAGTGGGCAGAAAAGGAAAGTGGTACCAGAAAATGCGATATTGATATAAATGAAGATCACAGCATTTGAAAAATAAGAAGGCATCAGTTGTTGATGAGGTGTATGCACATAGGATTAAGTGTAATGTAGAAAATGGAATGATGTATACAGGTGTTCCCCTACTTACGAATGAGTTATGATCCAAGAAATTGCTCGTAATTTGATATTTCATAAATCAAAAATTCATTTAATATGTCAAAAATGCATTAAATACACCTAACCAACTGAACATCATAGCCTACCAAAGCCAACCTTAAACATGCTTAGAACACTTACAGTAGCCTACAGCTGGGCAAATTCAGTAACTTAAAGCCTATATTTTAGTAAAATGTTGAATACCTTATGTTATTTATTTAATACTGTACTGAGATCGAAGTATGGTTTCTACATTCATAAAGTCGAAAAATTGTAAGTCACGTTTGTAAGTAGGGGACCACCTGTATGTCAGAAAGTTTCTTGAGTGAATGGAACTATTCCAGTTAAGAGGAAGGAGGCTGTGATGGTACCTTTATACAAAAATAAAGGTTGTTGATGTTTATTAACCTTGGTTTGTCTGGCTGAGTAGACCTGTTGTCCATAGATAAACAACTACTTCTGGGAATCTTCCTACAGGTACAGTACAGTTTATACACCATGTAGGGATCCAGTGCCTCCTTGCGGTAGTCAGTGCCTCACCATTTTCCTTTCCATGGCGAGGTGCGGGCACATATGAGGAGGTTTGGCTCCAAGGTGGACGCCACAGCTGTTCCACTCAGGGTGAACAGTGCCACTACGTGTATGCTCCTTGAGCACCACAACAATAAAGGTGAATACAATGGTTGCAATTCACCCTCCAGACTTCAATCCTACTCATACTATAGTGGTACAGAATTTAAACTGGCGGGTTGGGTGGAGTAAGAACCTGTGTACAGTTTTGCCAAGTTTCCCAAACCCGCAATGTGAAACGGCTGTTATATATGTAAAAGGCATCGCAAATAGTTTAAACACATATGAATACAATTTTAACGTATTTATTATAATATATAGAAGAACAGAAAACTAATTATGCATAAAATATTTATAAGGCAATACAGAAACGTGGCATAAATATTTTACGGTGTTGCTAAAAAAATGTAGTCACTTTTATCGGCTTTTACCGTAGTTCTGGGGTGGGTAATAATGTCACAATTATGATTATAAGATAATGTTCAGGAATATAAGTAAAAATATTCCAATTTCTTAGTAAAAAAAAAAAAAAACATTAAACTCTCGTGACCAGCAACACACTGACCCAGTCTCACCCTGCTGGGGACACCTCTTAATAAAAAAAATGCGCCAAAACTTTTACCTCCTGGGTGGTGTGCAAGTAAAGTCAGATTTACGATATGTACAATATAATGTAAAAGAAAATAACCAAAATGTATTCTAAAATACCACAGATGAGAGAGAGAGAGAGAGAGAGAGAGAGAGAGCGGGCAGGACAGGAGCCTGGGGAGACGCATCCCCCAGGAGAGAGAGAGAGAGAGTATGGAAAACGTGGCAACACTGTACACAGGTTCCTGCCCCACCCAACCCGCCAGTTTAAGTTTGTACCACTATACCCAGGTACTTAAATGCACTCACATTCTCCATTCCTCATCATCCAACCTGACTCTATATCCAGTGACTTCATTTCTCCTGAAAACCGTAACTTTACTCTTCCTTACATCCATCCACCTTTAGATCTGTTTCTTACACACTCTCCCAAACTCATTCACCAAGCCTTGCCGTTCCCCATCATTTTCGATTAACAATACAGTATCATCTGCAAACAACAGTACAGGGAGCTTCCTAACGCTGCCCTCTTTCATTAGGTCTGCTCCAACGTTAGGAATGTGATTGAGTTAATAAGAGAGGTAAAAACACAGGGTATGGAGAGAGAACTGACAATAGTAGATAAAGATCACTTGTATTCACAAAGGAATGCAATATAGCTTCCACACAGCTACAGTCACTGACATACAGCTGTGCACATTGTGTAGCTGATTAATGCACATGCAAGAACATAGGATCTCCTAATTTGTGTAATGATATGTGTGATGTTTGACCCCTTAAATCCCTTTTAAAAAACTTTAAAGAAATATGAAGCAACCTG
>JAGKTI010007806.1:11303-35610 GCA_018397915.1 Birgus latro | reverse complement strand
TCTGCAATTCTTACTCTTAATTGTCTTTTAGTCTGTCCAATATAAGACGCATTACAGCGACTACATTTATAATTATAGACAACAGAGGATTGCAGAGCGTCAGAGATTCGGTCTTTATGTTTGAACCATTGTCCAATGGTGTTGCTGGGTTCGAAAATTGTCCTAAGAGATACTTGAGGGTAAAATTCCCTAACTAAATTCGATATATTATTACGTATGGAAAAACTTTTTGGGCCTAATAATAGCAGGATACAATACACAGGTGATTTATTTACTGTGATTTTAGGAGTAGGTGGGTTACGGATCTTATTAAGTTGTCTTCCCATATGGGTACATGTGAAAGAAATTGGGAAACCATTTGAGAACAATGATTTCGTAAGAAAACTCAGTTCTGAATGTAAAGCACCGAAACTCAGCCTTTCAGCAGATGTTTTCATCAAATTTCAGGACACGACTTTTGTCTTTCGTTGCACTTCTTCATTTCCTAATTCATGGAGAGAAGCCAGTATCCACCCAGTTCCAAAGAAAGGAAGCTCCTCTGACCCCTCTGATTACAGACCAATAGCTGTCATGTCTTCTCTTGGTAAAGTATTTGAAATTGTAATTAATAAGCACATGGTTAAGCACCTTGAATCTAACAACTTAATTAGTGATAGACAATATGGTTTTTGCCACGAACGATCCACCATTGACATCACCAATCTCCTGAATCACACCATCCCTCAGTCAATTGATTAACGTGGAGAAACTCATGCAGTAGCCTTTGATATTTCTAAAGCTTTCGACAGAGTGTGGCACTGTTCCCTGCTGTCCAAACTCCCTTGCTATGGACTAACACCTTTTGTTCCTCTGCTTTCCTCATATCTCAGTGACAGAAAAATAAGAGTAATTGATGTATATTCCAATTTCCACTCAGTTAATGCTGGCATGCCACAAGGATCAGTTCTGGCACCAACCCTATTCATAGTTCATATTAATGATCTCTTATCTGTCACCCACAATCCCATCCATTCATAAGCAGATGACTCAACATTTCACTGTTCATTCACACTCAAACACCCATTCACAAAGATTATTATCTCTCTCAACTCAGTGCAGCCATCTCCATAAATCAAGACTTATCTAAGATCAATGAATGGTAAAACCAAACATATACAATTCACTAATAGACAGATATTGCCAGATTCATATATTACCTTCGATGCTACTAATATTCCCATCTCCAAAAGTATTGAAATTCTCGGTGTTGCACTTAACAATGCCATCAGCTGGACCTCTCATGTCAGATCTCTTGTTAAAACCGCCTCAAAGAAACTTGGATTATTGTACAGAGTCCGTAACTTTTTCACTGACGAGCAGTTAGCTATAATTTATAAAAGTCATGTGTGCTTTCAGCTTGAATACTGTTCACCCTTGTCGAATGGATGTGGAGAGGTTGCACTAAAACAACTAGACAAAATTCAGAACAAAGCTGTTGGGATTATTAGTAACTCTGCTATTACAAATAAATTACCTCCCCTACAAGTAAGAAGCAATGTTGCCTCCCTTGCATCATTTTACAAATACCTTTTTGGCAATTGCTCAGACGAAGTTGCATCCATTGTGCCACCTCTCCACGCCTTCCCTCGTGCTACACGGGCATCTGGTAGCGCTCATGACTGGACTGTCACACAGCCATATTGCAGAACTTCTGCATATCAGAATTCTTTTATTCCCCGAACTGCATCTCTATGGAACTCCCTTCTACAGAGTTGTTTCCCCCAAACATCAACCTACAGCTGTTCTAGTCCAACTGTTACAGATATTTTATGAATGGAGGACGCCAGTAATCTAGTGTATGAATTATTTTTTTCATTTGTTTTTTCTTTCTCCGTTCTGTCATTTAAAAAAAAATAATAATAATAACTCCACATGCCCCTCTCAAATAACTAATTTACATTGCTCTTACTCTGGACTTGTGTCCCTCCAACAAGGTCCAAGCTTCACTTCCACATGTTAGAGTTGGTATCGTAATACCAACATGCAGCGACTTTTTTACTTCCATGCTCACTTCCCTATTTACCACCCGCGTAGCGAAACGAATGGAGTGGTAATGTTTTAAGTTGTGACGTTGGTTGGCTGGCTGGCTTTGTGTGTGGGAAAACAAGATATCTCATGAACGGCTTGAGCTATCAACATGGAACTTTCAGGGTATCAAGATATGGCCAAAATCCTGGACGAGTTCGAAAATGGGCACTCGGAGTCAAGGTCAAGGTCACCAAAATGGCTGCCAAAGGTCAACTACTTGACTTACCATCCACGTTCCAAAGCGAGCGAAGTGGTAATGTTTTCAGTTGTGAGGTTGGCTGGCTGGCTTTGTGTGTCATTTATATCCTGAATTTGCGTCAGATCAGAAATGGAGGCGCAAAATTATGTGCCGAGGAAAAAACTTTCAAGCTAAGCAGGTGGTGAGATCCCATCATGAGATGGTTTCAAGTTTTGTCAGGCTTCAAGTTTTATCACTGCTTTCAAAGAACCAGCATCCTTCCTTCCTTGTTGTACCCTTTCAAGTACTTCACCCTCCAAACTGCCATCCTTACTCATCACATTACCCAAGTATTCAAATACACTCATTTTTCCATTTCCTCATCATCCAACCTAACTGTACATTAAGTGACTTCATTTTTCTCGACAACCATAACTTTACTCTTCGCTATATTCACCTTTAGATTCCGTTTCTTACATACTCTTCTAGATTCATTTGCCAGGCCTTGCAGTTCCCCTTCGTCATCACTTAGCAATACGGTATCATCAAACAACAGTACAGGGAGTTCCAAACACTGCCCTCTCTCATTATGGCCGTTCCAACATCCACTAGCCTACCTTGTATCTCTTTTATAACTCCATCCATATTCAGATTGAAGAACCTTGGAGACATGGCACATCCCTGTTACAAACCAACATTCAGACAGAAAAATTCAATTGGTTCACTATCTACACGCACTGCAGCCTTAGCACCCTCATACATACTCTTCACGGCACTTAACAACTTCCCATTACCACCATATATTCTCAGTATTTTCCACATTCCTTGTCTATCCACCCTGTCATATGCTTTCCCCAAATACATGAAGCTGCATACAACTTCT
The DNA here is from genome assembly GCA_018397915.1 of Birgus latro. Lineage (NCBI taxonomy): Eukaryota > Metazoa > Arthropoda > Malacostraca > Decapoda > Coenobitidae > Birgus > Birgus latro. Next base: position 32,482 of record JAGKTI010007806.1, on the reverse strand, counting down.
TTTCCTTCTCTAGAAACTTTTCCACTAAAGACGTAAGAACGAATACCTGATCTACACAACCTCTTTCCTTCCTAAAATTTCCCTGTTCTTCTCCAACTAATTCCTCTCATCTTTCCATAACTCTTCAATAAGTATCCTACCATATACTTTTCCTAAAACACTCAGAAGACAAATGCCCTTATAATTACCACACACTTCATTTTCCCCTTTTCCTTTGTACAGGGGAGTAATTACAGCTGACTTCCAATCATCCGGGACTCTACCTTCCTCACAGGCCGAGCTGCACATTTTACATATCCATTCTATTACTATCTCTCCCCGGGTGCTTCAGCATTTCACCAAACACTCCATCAATTCCTGAGGTTTTCCCAATTTTGATTTTCTTCATTGCTTCAACTACTTCCATCCTACTGATCTCTTCCTCCTGTCCCACCACCCTCCTTCTCCCACCCATTCCCCAGCCACTTATACTCACATTACTTTCATTTTCTATGTTTAACAGTTCCATAAAGTATTGTCTCCATCTGCTCACTTATTCTCCCTTCTCCACTAGCAATCTACCATTTTTTTCTTTCACTCCCCGACTAACTTCATATCACCCTGTCTAACTCTCTTTACCTCTTTCCAGAACATTTGCTTACATTCCCTCCACTTTACACTCAAATTCCTCATCCACTCTCCACTTACTCTCTCTTACTAATCTTTTCACCTCTTTTCCATTCTACATATAACTCTCTCTTCCATCTCTCATCTTCACCATGCCCCTACTTCCTTGCAGTCACCATATGCTTTCTTCTTTTGCGCCACAATTTGTCTCACCTCTTTGTTCCACCATGTTGGTCCTTTCGCCTTCTCATCACACCACACACCACCTCAAATGCTGCGCAGGTTTCTTCTGTGAATATCTTGCCCACACCATCCACTTCCCCATCTGCTCCAAATCATATTTACCCAATAGCTCCTCTGCTTCTCTCTTATATTCTGCCTTTTTTTTCCATCCTCGTGCAAACTTTCTACCCTACTTGTATGAATTACTTCGTCCTGTCCTTCCCTCCTTTTATTCCTCCATTGCATTTGAACCTCGACTTTCACCACCACCAAATAGTGGTCAGAAAGTCCACTCCCCCAACCTCTGTATGTTCTTGAATCCATTGCATACCTTCTCATCCTATCATCCACAAACAAATAATCAATCATTGCCTTCCGTTCATTCAATTCACCACCCACCCTTCTCATCACCTGTCACGTATACTTGCTTATCATTTTGTGCCTGAAGTGGGTATTGGCCATCACCAACCCCCTCCTCGCTAGAACACTGCCATTCACATCCACGTCTGCAGGCACACCCCACGCACCAACTACTCCATCCACCGTCACACTCCCTACTTTTCCATTCATATCTCCGATCAAAAACACTTTTTCATTCCTTTCAAACTTTTCCATGCACGCTTCCACACTGCCCAGACTCTTCTTTCACTCTGCTTGCACGATTTTGCATCAGCACATAAACCAAATAGGATCCTTTAATATAATTCTATTTGTGTGAGAAACTAGACATACAGAGCAATGTTAAGTTTTTATCTTGATTTAGTATGGTCACACTAAGATAGTGCAGTATAGTTTTAGTGTCCAAATTTCCGAATGGATATAAATTCCTCAAAAGATATGCAAAGAAGAAAAAAATGATATACTGTATAAACATCGGCGTACCCATAAGGGGGCATGAGGGGAGCTGGTAACCCTCACTCAGACCCTTAACCTCCCCCCACTGGCCCCCTATTTGAAATTTTGGTTATTTTGTGAAGAGTTTGTAACAGTTGACCACCCCAGATTAGGGTTTGGCCTCATTTTTTGTCTTGGCTCCCCGGTGCGACAAGGGGCGAACATACCAAAAATCAAAAGTGCCAGAAGACTGCATCCAAGTTTTTGAAGTTCCATCTGACCATTGTCAGATGGGGGGATTGTTCCCTCCCCCTGTGGAGGGGGATTGTGTCCCCCCCCCTGTGGCAGGGGGAACACAATCTGGCTGCACAAAGGGTGGTACTTCTACTCTGCGGCCAGATTGTGTTAGGAAGAATTCTGCCACCTTATTCCCTGGGATTAGGGAAACCCTCCTCTGTTTGTTTGTTTGTTTGTGTGTTTTACGTCCCTAAAAAGAGACAGGCCATAGAAAAGGATGGGGGATTGAGTTATCCTCGTACCCTGAAGATTGAGTCTATGAATATGTGTGGATGCAGTATGACTGAGACTAAAAGGGAGGAGGTTGGGAGAATGCTTGTGAGAAGAATCTTGGGTTTGTTAGCTTTAAGTGAAACAAAGATGAAAGGGAAAGGTGAGTCTAAGTTTGGAAGTGTGAATGGAAGATTGTCAGGTGTTGATAGAGGAAGGACAAGAAAAGGTGTGGCCTTGTTAATGAGCCCGGAAGTGCAGCAGTGTGTGACGGAATGGAAGGAGGTGTCATCGACTCTGACGTGGGTGAAAGCGAAATTTGAACGTGAGTCGTAGGTACATGTGAGTACATATGGGCCTGGTAGCGAAAGGGATTAAGAAGAGAGGGAGTCTTTCTGGAATGATGATGAGTGTCTGTAGAGTTTTTTAGCAAATGTGAATGTGGTAATGATGAGAGATCTGAATGCTAGAGTGGGAAATGTAGCTGTTGAAGGTGTAGTTGGTATGCATGGTGTACCTGGAAGAAATGAAAATGTGGAACGAATGATAGGGATGTGCACTGAGCGAGAGATGGTGATTGGAAATACCTTGTGTGAGAAGAAAGATATTTATAAGTATACATAGGTGAGACAGGAGGGTGGAAGGGTTGTTGATAAAGTATTGATGGACTATGTGGTTGTGTCCAGGAAAGCAATAGGAAGATTGTTGAATGTGAGAGTTTTGAAAGGGGAGGGTGGGGGTATGTCTGACCACTACCTGGTGGAGGGGAAATTGAGAGTAAGTAAGAGATGGGTGAGAGCTAGAAGAGTTATGTGTGGCAGGGAGGTTTTGAAAGTGAGTGAGTTGGATAAAAGAGAGAAAGTGATAGAGTACCTGTATCAGGAGAAATTGAAAGGTGAGTGGAATGCAATGAAAGATCAGGAGAATGGCAGTGTGGAGGAGGAATGGCAGTTGTTTGAGAGTGCTGTTGTGGGGTATGCGGAAGAGGTGTGTGGTGTGAGACGACTGGGTGGTGGTGTAAGAAAGGGAAGTGAATGGTGATGCAAGGAAGTAAGTATGGCTGTGGCTGAGATGAGATGTGCATATGAAGTGTGGCTGCAGAGGAAGGATGAGGTGTCATATGAAGGGTATAATGGAAAGAAGAATAGGGCGAGAAGAGCTGTGCATGATGCTAAAGTGGCAGCAGATGAGAGGTTGGGTAGGCAGTTGACTGAGAATTTTAAACAGAATAAGAAAATGTTTTGAAAGGAGGTGAAAAGGGTGCGAAAGGGAGAGTCTGGGAAGGAAGAGCGAGTAAAAGCAGAGGATGGAAGGATGTTAACTGAGATGGATGCAGTAAGGAATAAATGGGCGGAATATTTTGAAAGATTGTTAAATGTAGAGGAGGAAAGAGAGGCTGAGATTGTGGCAGATGGAAGGGTGCAAGGAAAAAATGTGTTGGGAGAGTTGAATGATTCTCTGATCACGATGGAGGAAGTGCAGGAGGCAGTAAAGGAGATGAAAACAGGGAAAGCTGCAGGTATGGATGGGTGTGCAGTGAATGCCTGAAAGGTGGTGGAGTGACTATTGTTGGCTGGCTAGTATGATTGTTGAATGTGTGCTTTGTGAAAGGTATGGTGCCGGTTGACTGGGCAAGTACTTGTGTTGTCCAGTTGTATAAAGGTAAGGGTGATATGTATAAATGTACTAGCTTTACGGGTATAAGTCTGTTGAGTGTTGTATGTAAGGTGTATGGTAGAGTGTTAATTAAGAGAGTTAGAGAGGATACAGAGGGAGTGACTGGTGATGAGCAGTGTGGCTTTAGGAGAGGGAAGGGATCCGTGGATCAGGTGTTCACTGTGAGACAGGTGTGTGAAAAGTATTTACCGAAAGGTAAGGATGTGTTTTGGCCGTTCATGGATTTAGAAAAAGCACATGATAGAATTGATAGGGAGGCTTTGTGAACTGTTTCAAGATTGTATGGACTTGGTGGTAGGTTGCTAAAAGAAGTGAAAAGTTTTTATGTAAATAGTAAAGCGTGTGTAAGAATGGGAAACAATATGAGTGATTGGTTTCCCGTGAGAGTGCGGCTGCGGCAGGGATGTATGATGTTGCCTTGGTTGTTTAATATTTATATTGATGGTGTTGTAAGGGAAGTGAATCGAAGAGTGTTAGGTGTAGGTCTGAGTCTGGTGAATGTTGATGGTAGAGAGTGGAATCTGAAAGAGCTGCTGTTTGCGGATGATACTGCACTGGTGGCTGATTCAGAGAAGAGATTGAGACAGTTGGTAGGGGAGTTTGGAAGGGTGTGTGATAGGAGGAAATTGAAAGTAAATGAGAATAAGAGTAAAGTGATGAAGTGTACGAGGTTGGTAGATGGTAGGAGGATGAATACAGTTTTGAATGGTGAGTTGCTTGAGGAGGTAGTGTGTTTTAAGTTTTTTGGGTCACATGTTGCTGTGGATGGAAGAATAGATGCAGAAGTGAAGTTTAGAATGAATGAAGTAGGAAAGGTGCTGGGAGGAATGAAAAAGTGTTTAGATGTCGTTTGCTTACAATGGATGTAAAATGAAGGCTGTATGAGGGTGTTGTGGTACCGACTGCATTATATGGGGCTGAAACACGGAATATGGGTGTAGCAGAGAGGAAAAGTTTGAATGTAATGGAGATGAGGTGTCTGAGGTGTGTGTGTGCAGTGACGTGTATGGATAGAGTGAAAAATGATGAAATGAGAATGACAACTGGAGTTGTGCGGGAGATGGTCGATTGAGTTAAGCAGAGGGTGTTGCGATGGTTTGAGCATATGGAGAGAATGGATAATGAGCGATTGGTGAAAAAGATGGCTAGATCTGATGTGAGAGGTGTAAGGCTGAGAGGAAGACCATGAATAAGATGGATGGACAGTGTGAAGAGAGCGTTGGATGCGAGAGGGTTGTCTTTTGAGCAAGGAGTGGTTGTGCGTGATAGAAATGAATGGAGAGAAATTGTGAATGAATAAATGATGACGCAGCCCTGAGGGGATATTCTCCCTCATTTGGTCTGATCAGCTGATCAGGTCAGGTGCGGGTAAAGGGATGGGTCCTTTATGATGTGGCAGGGGTAAACCAGCTCTGGTGTCGGGCCCTGCTGCGTACGTCACTGATTGCACTGCGCAGTTGACCCTCGTGCGATGTGGTGTGGTGAGGATCTGTCCCATCTCCCCTGGGGGCTAAGATGCGAATGAATGCGTTTGAGTGGATGAGTAAATTGGGAGTGTGTCATCCTGTCTCAGCTACCTCCCATTGCTTGGGGGAAGCAGCCTAGGTATATAGATAGATAGATCTGACCATAATTTGTTAAGTTTTTATAGATAAATAGATGATGCTTACAACACAAATGGAGTTCATTGTATTATAGTTCATCCTTTGAGTTGAAACTGGCCTATTTCTGCTTTGAAATGGCCTTCTGGATAGACCAGTCAGCCGTCAAGGTCACATCAACTATTCTTTTGCAATGGCTAATAGACCTAATTGCCATTGTTCTTTTGGGTGAGTATCCACTCGGATATGGAAGTTAAAGCCTCGGAGAGCCTCAACAGATGCGTAACTTTTATTGGCTGGGATAGTCTTTTCGCCCCTTGTCTCCCCATAAACCACCAATGTCCCTCCGCTCACAGTGGGGGCAAAGGGACATTGGTTACAAGATTGTGACAATGTGAGATAACTTTTACCTGGTCGTGGCTAAGTGGATTGCTGCTTGGATCTCACCTGAGAGTCCCAGATTCGATTCCCGGCATAGTGGTGATACATTGGATGATTTTTCCTGTGTAAAGTTTAGGTTTCTCTTTTCATTCTGACTTGCCGTAAGATAGATTAAAAGCATCTACTTGCCAAAGTGCCAAGGGGCTATCTCACCCTCTTCAGGCCCACAGTGGGGGCGGAGGGACATTGGTTACAAGATTGTAACAATATGAGATAGCTTTTACATGGTCGTGGCACAGTGGATTACTTCCTGACTCTCACATGAGAGTCCCGGGTTCAGTTCCCGGCATAGCGGTAATATATTGGATGATTTGGCTGGAGACTTTGATGTGAAGGAGGGAGCCTGATTCATTTGCTATCTTAGTCTTGCTCTTCCAGCCTAGTCACATTCTTTGACTGGAGCCGTGCAGCATGGCCCAACCTTCCTAGTGCAGTTATATTGTCATGTTTTTCATGTTTAAGGGGGCAAGTAAAAGTTTTATTTGGACTAATAATAGATTATTATTATTATTATTATTTTCATAGGGTCAACCACTTCAGTCAAAGGATTCTTTTTTTCACAAGTAAGAACCAGACAGTTATTTTGGGGTTACGAGGTCCTGTATTTCTTGTGATTAAAGAGTTTATGAAGATGATGTCTAACCTTCCCAGTTATGAAAGTGTCTCGAGCCAGCTAAAAGTTTTTGAATGCAGCAATACATTTAAAAACAAGAAACGGTCCCAAAGCACAGCAAACTCGTCTCCGGCAGTCATTTTAGTGCTGACGTTTAAACACAACAGAATATCTAATCAAAGATGTCACATATCAAATTTGGAGTAAACCGGGTGAAAATTGATGTTTTTATGCCCATCTGAAATTTTAGGCCTGACCCACCTGACACTAACCCCCCTACCACTAACTGGGGGGGGGACCCCCTCTGATGTAATGAGGAATGTTATAGGATGAAGATTTGAAAGATGCAATGTTAGGTTTTGGTTTTATGTCAATATGACAAATTTGAAAGGAGTTACGAAAACACACACACACACACACACACACTTTTTGGGCCTACAGCCTGGGCCTTGGCCCAATTTGGCAAAGAATTCAATCAGGTGATCAGAAGGTCATAGCCCATCCTCCCTGTAATTTTAGTCAAAATTGCACCAGTAGTTTTTGCGTAAAGTTGTTAACAGTCAGACAGACAGACAGACAAACCGAGTGAAATCAAAACCCATCCCCAAGCCCCTCTGGGGAGGGGACGGGAAACTGGTGCTTGCTAGCAAAAAATTACTAGACTAGCCTTTCCAACACAAAATGTTTGCAAATGCCATGATCATTGATTCCATACCATAACTGAGACCATAATAACCAATTATGACCAAACAGTAGGGGGGGGGTTATTTCAGCATATTTTGGCGTGTCACACTTTTCGACAATTTCGCGCCGTTGCGTTGCGCGTGATTGCCAAAATTTTTGTTTGGTTGTTTGGTATATACCTAACAATCCCTGGACTTAGCCCAGTCTAATGAAAAAATATTCAGGTTGATATCTATTACTGTTCTTGGGAATGAAACCAACAAATGCTTAGACAAACATTTTCAAATGTCGCTTTTACCGAAAATTTCGCGCCGTCGCGTCGCGCGCGATCGCCCTTTTTCTGACATTCTCTGGACTTACCCCAACCTAATGCAAAAAGAATTAGGTTGCTGGCTATTACCGTTCTCATGAAAGAAATGAAAAATGCACAGACAGACACAAACATACACAGCTCCACTTTATTATTTAGATACATCATCACTGTGTATGGGTTAGCTTGCTTTCCGTGTTCCCAAATTGTCGTCTCTGATTCATTTAGCACCTAAAATTGCAGCTAAATGGCTTTGCACTTATCTCTGCAATGCCTTCGTGAAACAGCTAATTGACTTAACAATTTTTCATCAGAACTTCACTATATTTAGTCTGCATGTGAGTGTGTACGTGAAGGTGAGCAATAACCACCAGCTGAGTCTGTGTCCATGTTACTACCAGCACACTTCTTTAAATCGCCTTGAAGTATGTTGGAAGTATTGAGCGGTCTTAGTTATCTGTCGCCTTTTTTTACGTTCTTTTTTTCTTACAAATCCACAGTATATTTAGAAAAAAATGTCTCTTCAAGCTCCATTACTACCTCTAAAGCTGATATGTTATACTCCATTTACTCAGGTTGTCCTAAAACTGCCGTCTCTCCTCCATGAAAAATGAGTAGTATCAATTTCTTAACATCAGAATATGATGGTAGTCACAAAGAAGTGCTATGGAAAGAAAGTAGAACCGTGGCATTGACTTTAGCTGTCACTCAGTTCCATGAAATGAATTGCAAAGGGAAGAAAATCTGGACCAAGGTAAGGTGAAAAAGGTATAGTTTCTCCCAGTTTAAAGCACCAGGTGTATTTTTTCTTTTTTTATGCGAGGACGAAATAACCAGTGGCCAGTAGCCTGCCAACCATTCCTTCCAAGAAAAAGCAAAAACAATACAAAAGAGAGCCAAAGATGCCTCGACACACTGCGTTTTGAAGACTGGAGATCATAGGAAATTGGAAATACAGACGGAGGAAGACAGTTCCAGAGCTGACCTGATGCATATATGAAGGACTGGAAGTAACAGTTAACTCTTGCATTAGAGAGCTGGACAGAGAAGGGATGAGAGTTTGTTGCAAGACAGGTGCTACACGCCCGTCGTAGAGGTGGAGTGATGCAAGCAGACAGTTCAGATGAGCAGTGACCATTGAAGTAACGATAGAAAAGAGATAAAGATGCAACAGTACGGCGAAGAGACAGAGGTTCGAGGGAGCCGGTAAGAGGAGGAGAGTTAATGAGACGAAAAGCTTTTGACTCCACGCTATTAAGAAGAGCTGTATGTGGGGAGCTTCCCCACATATGAAAGTTGTTCTCTACACAAGGGCGAATAAAACTCGTGTACAAAGCCAACAACTGTGCAGGGGTAAAGAAGGTACGGGGTCAGCCATCACACCTAATCTCTTGGAAGCAGATTTTACAAGAGATGTAATATGATCTTTCCAAGATAAATCCCAAGAGAATGAAACCCCAAACAGGTTTAAAGATGATGCAAGATTGAGCTGGATATTATTAAACATTAGTGGATACTCCTGTGGAAAATTTTGTCGGGATGATAGGTTTAAGAACCGAGTCGTCAATGCATTAAAAACGACAAGATTGCTTTTACCCAGTCAGACATACGAGCCAAGTCAGACATTAGGTGTGCCATAGCCTCATCCCTTGTTTGTTGAAGTAACTGCTGAGATGGACGTTGCGATAACCAAATGGAAAGGTGAAGGGTGGAATCATCAGCGTATGAGTGGACATGATTAGATGTACAGCTTAGAAGGTCATTGTTGAATAAAAGGAAGAGAGTTGGTGATAGGGCAGAGTCCTGAGGAACACCATTATTGATAGATCTAGGAGAAGAATGGTGGCCGGCTACAACAGCAGCTATAGAACAACCAGAAAGAAAGCTATAGACGAAGCCACAGATAGAAGGAAAGAAACTGTAAGAGGGCAGTTTGGAAATTAAAGATTTATGCCAGACTTAGACGAAAGCCTATGAAATGTCAAGTGCAATGGCAAAGCTTTTGCCAAAGTCCAGAAAGGAGGATGACCAGGAGTCTGAAAGGTAGGTGAGAAGATCACCAGTGGAGCATCTCTGACGGAACCCATGCTGACAATCAGAAAAAAAGGTTGTGATAGGAAAGGTGCTTTAAAAACTTTTCTGTTAAGAATAGACTCGAAAACCTTCGAGACACAGGATTTAAAGCAATAGGACGATAGTTAGAGGGTTGGGAATGATCACCCTTCTTTGGGACTAGCTGAATGAGAGCAAACTTCCAGCAAGAAGGAATGGTACAAGTTGATACTCAAAGGTGAAAGAGTTTACCTGGGCAGGGTGTAAGCACAGAAGTATAGTTCTTGAGGACAACAGGAGGGACCTCATCAGGCCCATATGTCTTTTTAGTATTGAGGCCAATGATGGTAGAAAATACATCAGTTGAAGAAATTTTAATGTCAGCCATGAGGAAGTCAGAGAGGGAAGTGATGGATGAACTTCACCGGAATCGTCTAAGGTAGAATTGGAGGAGAAAGTCTGATTGGAGATCTGCTTTATCAGTAGAAGAAATAGCCACAGAGCCATCAGAGTAGAAAAGAGGAGGGAGGGATGATGAGGTAAAGTTGTCAGAAAGGTTATTGGCAAGGTGCCAGAAAGAGCAAGAAGAATTCGACTTGAGAGTTGAGAGCATTCAGTGTGGATGAGAGTGAAGAACAGACATAGCACGATTCCGGGTAGAAATATTTTTAAAAATGTGATCCACGGGTGGGTTGGCTCCGGTACCTTTTATAGGCCTTCTCTTTGTTGTGGACAGCATTAAAACAAGCGTCATTAAACCAAGGCTATTTTTCATTAGTCAAAGATATGAGAAAGGAATGTATGTTTCCACGCCCGAGAGAATAACCTCTGTAATGCACATTGCACACTCAGGTGGCTCGCGGCCATGGGAGCAATAATCATTCCAAGGAAAATCAAAGAAGTACTGCCTGAGGACCTCCCAATCAGCAGTTCCAAAGTACCACAACTGATGTTTCTTTGGAGGGTCCACAGGCCATACTGGAGCAATAGGACACGTTAAGGCAGTAAGGCTGTGATTGGAGGATCCCAAAGGAGAAGATAGATTAACAGTGTAAGCACAAGGATTAGTTGTAATGATGAGGTCAGGTATGTTGGAACTCTCTCCAGGAAGGTCAGGGATACGGGTAGGGTGCTGTACAAGCTGCACTAGGTCATTAACGATAGAAAAGATGTAGGCTTGTTCACCATGTGGATCAGTGAAAGGAAAGAAGAGCCAAAGGTGGTGGTGAACATTGAAATCTCCTATGATGGAGATTTCAGAGAAAAGGAGAAACGGATAGGAGGTATTCCATCGTAGAAGTAAGATAGTCGACGAGTTTTTCAGTCAGTAGAATTAGGGGATAAGTAAATAGTTCAAATATATTTAGTCGGAGAATGACAGGAAAGCCAAAGCCAGAGGGTAGAGAATTCAGAAGAATTAAGTTCAGGAACAAGAGAGCAAGATAAGTCGTTGCGTACATATACGCAACAGCCACCTTTGGCTATGAAATGAGTATAGAGAAAGTAGAAGGATACAAAAAGCATTTGCTATCACTTGCTTCAGACAGCTGAGTCTCATTTAAGAAGAAAAGATGAGATTTAGAGGAGGAGACGTTGTGCTCCACAGAGGGAAAGTTAGAGGAAAGGCCGCGAATGTTGCAAAAATGAAGAAGTGTCAGACATTGGTTCCAGGCAGCTCTTTGTGTCGTCACCGGGAGAGGGGCGGATGGTGGGGGCATTTATAGTCTCCCCCCCTGGGACTCCGAGGCTTGGTTATTAGACGCCATCATATTTTATTCAATTTTGGAAAGGAAGTGTAGTGGGTAATGTGCATGTATTTTAGTGTTAATAGAGAATGGGAAGAGTTATGTTATTTTGGACCGCATCCCTGTCTTAAAACGAAGATTTAATGTGTGATATATCAAACCACTGTCAGGGAAGCACAGATGAAATACTACTCTACCTGAAGTTTGATTCCCCCAATATTAGTGTTTTATATCTTGGTCTTGCCACCACCAGGCGATTCCATTCAGCTTAGAACTCGGTGACGGGTTTCTTGCTGTAGTCTTGCTTGTTCCTGACTGGTTTATTTAGCTTACAAGGGATTTTTTCGGATTGGAAAGATCAGCTGCAGTCTTCATTATAATTCCTTTCCTTGTAGGTTCTCTTAAGTTGAGTAAAATCATCTGGTATTAGCATGAATCTATACCTTTTTTTTTAATCGCTGTGTGTGTGTGTGTGTGTGTGTGTGTGTGTGTGTGTGTGTAAACTTGCGGAGTCATTCTGCTGCACTGAGACGAACTACACTGGGTGGGTGGGGTGTGGGTGGAGGTAAAATAGGTCCATTTGGAACAGGCTCGTTAGGTAGACAGGTGTATAGTGAGAAAAGATCTGTTTGGGAAAGTAGATGCTTAGGGGAATGGGTCTGTGAGGTGCCTGGGGGGAAATGGGCTCGTGACAACATAGAGCCACAGGGTAATGATGATAGGTCTGTGGGGAAAATGAGTCAATAGGAGAAAATAGGTATGGAGTGCTGTTTCCCATAGAGTTAAATAGATCCACGCGGAATAGGTCTTTGGAGTCGGTTCACGGAGGGATTATGACAGACGGAAAGTAGATGTGTAGGGGAAATTTGGTCCATGAAAGGAAAATAGACCTATGGGGGAAAATACGTTCACTGGCCTACTAGGTCCAGGAGAAATCAGGCTCATGGGAGAAATAGGTCCATGGAAGGAAAAGAGATCAATGGAAAATGTGACTTAAATAAGGTCCACTGGAGATTATAGTTCCATAGATGAAAGGTCCGTGGGAATAAAACAGGAGTAAAATTGGACCACAGGGAAGAAAATACTCGTAGATCGGCAGAGGAACAAGTCCGAGGAGAAGACCTGGTCCGTATACTGTAAGTCCGTGGTGGAACGCAGGTTCTTGAGGAAAATAAGGTTGTGGAGAAAATACATCCAGGGGAATAACTGATCACGGGGTTCCATGGGAGAAAATAAGTACATCAGGGGAAAATTAGTCCATGGGGGATGACAGGCCAGCAGGGGAAGCTAAGTCCATGAGGGGAACTGGGTCTATGCGGGAACAGGTTTAAAGGGAAGAATAGGTGAGTGGAGGGCTGACCCGTTGTGGCGGCTGGAGACAGGAGTGAGTGCTGGTGGTATTAACAGTATGTGGTCTAACTGAAGAGCTTAAGGGTGCAGTCAAAAGAGTCGACACGTAACCACCGCATATCACAATACACGTACACTAGCCGATACTTTGGAAGCAAATATCTTAGCAAAGATAATATGAGATGTGCTGTTATATGGAATGTGCTGTACAGTAAAGAGAAATGTTACTGTACTCTTTTCACTTCAACTTAGCCTAAAACTGCCGTCTTTGTATACTGAATGTTCAGTTGTAACAATACATCATCCCCAGAACATGGTGTTTGTCATAAAGAAGTGCTATGAAAAAGAAGCAGTGCTGTAGTATTGCCTTTTTCTGTTTTTTTTAATTACGTGAAATAACCTGCAAAATGACGAAATTCTGGACCAAGTTAAGTTGAACAAACTATACCTGAATTTGTTAAGCCGGTACAGGTTTGAGGTGAGCTGAGGTGAGAAGTGAGAGGAGGTAAAGGGGAGCGGAGGTGAGGCGAGGTGGGAAGTGGCCAGAGAACTGACGCAACTCACGGCTGCCCTCGCCTTGCATCTGTCGTCCGCCCACCCAGTGTCATCATTACCGTCAATAATTTGGTGATGGAGTAGATGGAGTGGTTTCCTGCTACTACAGGGAACAGTCTGGGGATCTCAATAATACATGCAGAGTCGCATTTAAGGCCGTAGCCATATGCTAGGTGTACTCTCTTTGCTCCAGCTTGGCCTAAAAGTACCATTTCTTCATCTTGAATGTTGAGTTGTAACAATAGCCGTAGCATTGTCTTCTGCCTCACAGCTACATGAAATAAGATGCAAAAGGAAGAAAATCTGGGCCAAGTTATAGTGAAATGGGTATACTCGTATCATAGGACACATCAGAGCGCGTCTTCCTCAGCACTATGTCCGGAGATGGTTTGGTGATGTTGAGTGAACAGAGAATGAAAGACTAAGTGGGAAAATGTATGCGAGTGCGGTGGAAGGAGGGCGGGAAAAAGGGAGACCAAGGATAGAGTGGGGGATACAATGGAGTGGTATATAAATGAGGGAGGTGTAAGCTGGGGGAAGGGCAATTTGATGGCTGGGGAGGCGAGTTATCTGTCACCCCTTTCGGAATTAAGGAGTCCCGCTAAAGATAAATAGCCAGCTAACAAGATAGATAATTAAGACTTTTCATCATTGGCATTGGCTAAGATCCTCTATGCACGCGAGCACTGGATGCAAATTCAATTGTTCTATGGGAAGACTGTTTGTCTGCCTTTATAAGCCTCGTGCGGTCGATGGGTGCAGACTTAATCCTTCTCTCTCTCCAGTCGATATGGAAAACCTGTAGCTGGGAACCAATCAGACTGGTAGACTCAGTTGGTTCCCCTTTACCCCTGTTCACCCAGCAGCAGAGCTGGGGACCTGGATGTAAATTGTCTGATCCCACTTGCAGTAGATAAGCAATAGTCTAAGTTTTCTTTTTCTTTGGGACCGGTACAGTGCTTAGGGGTTATCTCACTCTCTTCAGGCCCCTCAGTGGGGACGGAGGGACATTGTTACAAGATTGTGACAATGTGAGATAACTTTTACCTGGTCGTGGCGTAGTGGATTGCTGCCTGACTCTCACCTGAGCGTCCCAGGTTCGATTCCCGCCATGATGGTAATATACTGGATACTCAAACCTGAACGAGCTTACTTGAATGTTTGAGAGGGTGTCGGTACATCATCTTTTCCTTCAGCTGCCTTTTCCTTTGATGTTCTGGTATTGGAGTGATTACGCCTGCTTCTTCTATGGAGGTCTCGGGACATGAACGAATTCTCACGGGGGTATAATTATGCAGTCATACACACGAACGACCGCGACTGCGTATTCGACAATGTTTGTTCACATTCTTTTACCATGTGTAAATCCACCCTGACTTAACTTCAGACCAACGACGCCATTTTCGCCAGACGACTTCACTCAGTGTCTGATGGTGAAGAGGTTAATCACTTCAACACGATGACTTAGTTTTGTAGCTTATTGTTGCTATCACCGGACGATTTTATTCTGTGTAGGGAAGCCCCTGGTGATAAATCCTGCTCGAAAGTATATCCAAAGCTGAATAAAAACGTCTGCAAATAGCGCCCTTTGGCTCAAGGGTTTAGTAAAAGCTATTTCTAATCTACCCACTTCGACGAGTCTCCTCATAAGCTAAATGAAATCGTCACAAGATGGCAGGACTAGCAATACAAGCCGTTGAAGGGGTTAACTCCATAACAACAGTGATTATTTTTTAGCAGGTGGAGGCACCCACCATTCACTCACTCTGTGTAGTGCAACCTTTAGGCCTACGAGCAAAATTATTTCGTGTAACTCTGTAAACCATTTATTGCGTTGGGCGGTAACCACAACCAATTGACGCCTGGTGGTCAAGTGGGTTAAAGCGCCCCAAACGGATGGGGGCCATGGAGATTACACCCGAGGGAAATTTGGAGTTTATTGCTTATATAACACCACCCAGGGGCGAGCGAGGCTAATTGTTTTTACCTTAAATGTCAGAACTAAGCAGCCAATCCTCGGGTCCCTGAACTGCTGGTGAGGTAAACAAGAATGGATGATAGATGTATTATTTGTTTTCTTGCCCACTCCAGATGATAGATAGATAGAGATAGAGCTGGAGGAGTTAGATGTAGTCTTCATTAACACTTGTATTTTTTTTTTTTGGGGGGGGAGCCATTCTTAGTCTCACTGAAATCTTATGACCTGAATGAACAAGCGGACCTACAGTAGATAAGGACTCAGAGGCCACAGCGACGCCGCACCCGGACTTTGACCTTGAGATGTGACCTTAACCTTAGACTGACCAGTGCCATAATCGAGTTATTTCCCTTATGTGCGTTACCAATTCACTGTGCTCAGAACTTTTTTCAGTTAGGATCTGTTGCACGCTAAGGAGAGTAGTACAAACTCCTGAGCACGTCTTTTCGTGGGTAATGCACAGATGTTTATTACAGTCACCGTTTCCACTATAGTTTCACCTGTTGCTTTGACTGAAGTGAGTTTTGCTGTTAGCTTTTCGTAAAAAATTAAATAAGCACGTCACGACTTGTCACTAACGCCAAAGCCTTCATTCCCGCGCTGTGTGTGTGTGTGTGTGTGTGTGTGTGTGTGACGACTGCTGTGCCAAACATGAAACGAAATTGGTCACACATCATCTCATAAAATCGTTTGATCTGAACCAGTGTTCATTTAAGCGGCAGATTTTAAGAACGCCGAGTCAAATGATCACTCTAAAATTCTTAACTTCAGTGAGTTCAGCACTATGACAGTTTGAAGGATACTTTTGGCTCTTTTCAATGTGAATTTTGAAAGTATGTTTCACATGGTCATATTAATTTTCCATGAGGATTTTAAAAAGGCATAATTTCTACGTTCAATATCTCCATAAAACTGCGCAGTTAGAGACTGCCCTAGTTTACACCCCCACCACCCGCTGGCCTCAGATGCAAACTTTGTGTACGTGTGGTAGCTCACTGGCTTCGCTCACTCGCTCTGATGTTACAAAAGTCATTTGTGGTTTTCCTTGAAGCATGTTGTAACATTTCATTTAATAAATATCAAATAACGATGAAATAATGAGCTTTGGTCTGTAATAGCAACCAGACACATCAGTGATGGGATATTCGAGTTGTTTGACGTTGGTTTGGTTTCTTGCTAGCAGGTGGAACCACAGTGGTGGGGAGGTATGTACTGAGCCTATAATCGCCAACTCTGTATATCCCACGGCTTGGTACTGTTCTCTCGTTAGTTCGAATCACCTGACATCCACTGAGTTTGTGGGGGTCAACGTTCACAAGGTAATGCTTTTACGTTACATTCAGCTGGCAAGTCCTGCAGCAAACCACTGTCTACTGTCACTATCTTCTGCTCCACCGTCTATGCCTTGTATTTGTCCCACCTTCCTCCTATCCTATACCATACCGTTATGTACTGTACGGTGCAACTCTTTTTTTTTTTTTACCGTCTGTGCCTTGCGTCTGCCCTGTTCTCCCTTACAACCACCCCATGACTGTACCCTGCTATATGTACTATACAGTACATGAATGACTAAGAACACCCGTTAACTCTTCCATAACGGATCTGGACATAAGTGGAGTGAAAATGTGTGGAGCTAATATTTATGAGCAATACGGACTTATAAGCAACGTAACAGAAAATGCGTCATTAGACTGAAATCCCCTCTATGCACCTCTCCACACCAGACACAGGAAGAGCTTCAGCCCTTCGAGTCATTACCGCTCCATTTATTATTCGTGCAATTGATTCGGCAAGGTCGCAGTCTGGCACACACATCATGCAGTACCCAAAGCAGCAAGAGAAGAAAAAAGGAACAGGAAGAAAGAAGGTGATGATGATGAAAAGGGGGGATGAAGGACGAGGAGATTAATATTGTAGCAGTGCCCATCGACAATACGACAGTCATCAAAGGAGACAGTCATGTTTTATTAAGTTCCAATTTCCCCCTGGATTACGACTAGCAGGATACAATTTTCCATCCAGGCCCCCAATTGTACTGCCAGGTGAGCAGGGCCAAGGAGGATGCAGCATTTCCCCAAGAGTCTTCCCGGCTACAGACTCGCACTCTCGGTTTTCTAGTTGTGATCTGGATGTGTTGTGTACAGCCAAATATTAAAGTTCGTTCACCTCCCCGGCTTCCTTCTCACTGTTAAAGTCGTATGCTTAAACTTTAAATAGCGAAGTGGAGTGCAAACCCTTAATTTCTGAAGGTTGTTTATGGAACGTCTATGGTTATCAGGTGTGTTTAGCCTGCATTCCATACTACATAATGCAGGCAGCAGTTACATAGGAAATCCAAATAAATTTCATCATCATCGTCAAATATTTCAAAAAATCATCGTCAAAAATTCGGGGTCTGCATCTCACTTCGCGATTTCGGGTCTAATCATCAGACTCTTAGTTTCAGAGGTGCTCAAGAGAGACGTGGTGGGCAAAGGTGTGTGTTTTCACCCACGGATGACGATACCATGCACCTCCCTCCACTACCATTCAAACACCAAAGAATCTAGCGATGACATATTCTCGTCGGTTAAGGAAGCTCCCTAACACCTTTTCCTAAGCGACTCTCTTTGCTTATTTAACCTTATTCGTTACGCACATCATTCTAATATCCCCATACTCTGCATAAGTAAGGTACAAAATTATATTAAACAGCCTGATCCAAAAATAAATCGCTGAGAAGAAGGTGCTAGGGAGTCTACTTCACCAACGAAAGTAAGGGCTAAGGACAGGAACGGCGAACGGACTTTAAAATATGACTAGAGCACCATCAGCTCCCCCGCCCCATACCTAAACAGCTTTACCCCTTATACCTTAGAAGAGAGGAAGGGCGGAAACATTCCTGTCCTCAGAGCTTACACCCATACATGTTTAATGACCTTTATGCAGTAAAGACAATAATCTCCTTCAGATAACTAACTTGGGAGATAATAACTTCACTCACCTTCTAACCTGCACACATCATTTACCTCCACCAACGAAGCTGGAGGTGGTTATGGGTCTTATGTTTAAACCCGAAATCGAGAAGTCGAATGCACACCCCAAAATTTTGAAGTCAATTTTTGAAGTACTTGACAATGATGGAACGTATTTGATGACCCTATATGGTTGCTGACTGCATCCTCTAGTATGGGATGCAGGCTGACCATCTGTAATAACCAAAGGCGTTCCATAAATGTCTGTCAAAAAGGTGGGTCTTACATTCCACTTTGCGATTTAAAGTTTAAACATACGACCTTATGTGTTGCCCATTTGTGTCAGTTTGTCTGTTTGTGTACAAAATATTTCACAAAGTTGTCATCGGATTTCAACGAAATTTGGTAAATAATTCGGAGAGTTGATTTGACTTTGAGGCGGCTCCGAGTGCCGATCCAAAAAATTGTAATTTGATTGGCGTTGGAGGTGTGCGCTCTCTGAAACACTGTAGCAGGACAGACTAAGATAGTAGGTTTAACTGATTATGTGAAACTACACAAGTATGTGCCTGGCAGGAAAGAGGAATTACAACAGATCATAAATTGTATTAGCGTCGGAGGAGGTATGCGCTCTCAGAGGTTTGCTAGTTGGCCTTTTGTTTTCAGTGTTTGTGGCGGCTGTAGGCTGCATTATTACTGAGGAGTGATATTCAGGATGTGAAGGTGCACAACCCTGGAAACCAACTACTGTAAGCTGGGAATCCAAGATGGCTGCCATATCCATAAATGTTCGTAATTTGGTCATAATTTGCAGTAATTTCAAGTGTAATGCAGGTTTTCGAGGGTTTTTAGGGACAAGATAATTCATTTTTGATAATTTACAAGAAATCTGACATACTTTACCTGTAAAATCAACTACCGTGAGCTTAAAATCCAAGGTGTATGAGAGTACATTGGAAATCATCAATGTAGTAATTATCCTCCGTCCTTATCAAATGGGGATGACTCAGTGCAAGTATGTGAAATAAAATCAAGTCTTGTGAAAGCTATAAAGAAGGATACAGGCTTAAGCAGTTTTGAAAGGTTGCCACTATACAACAAGCATGGGCATTAGTGATGGATGGCATGCACTGGGTTCATCGTTTGTCATTTGTAAAAGATGAAAAATTCTCTGCCATTGCACTTAGATACAAACAAGCAATTCTCCAGTACAAAGCACCAGATTCTTCAGTCGTCTTTGCTTTCTCTACAAACAAAACATAGTTACTTGCCTCCTTGTGTGATAAATGGTATCAAGATAAATTCGAGGCTTCAAGTCCTGGTAGCACCAAAATTCATCTGGGTGGTGGTTTAAGTGAAGACACAAAGTAATGTTACAAAAAGGACGTGTAACTGCAGTCCCTGCCCTTGAATCAACACATGAAGAGGCAGACACTTGTATTATTCTCCATGCCCTGTATAGTTTTCAAGCAGACAAAGTTGATCAGGTTATTGTCCATTCAAGTGATACTGATGTTATTGTCCTCTATATATATTATGCATCCACCATGAAAGATCTTCCTGAACTTTGGGTCAGGACAACAACAGACAATTACTTTCCCATACATGACATTGCCAAAGCACTGCATCCACACAGATGCCGCTCACTTCCATTGGTTCACAGTCTATGTGGCAGTGACACCACCAGCAGTCCCTTTCTTACTTGCAAAAAGGAAAGGTTAGCATCAAGGATGCTTTGGAAGACTTTGGCAGTGACGGCAATGCTATCATAATTGAATATGTTATCAGCCAGGCTAGGAAGTTACTTGTCACCGTCTACACAAAGAATGTCGAGGTGTCAGATGTCTCTGTGTGAGATTCGCACTCAAAAATTTTTAACCAACAAGACCACTCCTCTGAAGCTCCTTCCACCTACTGAGGATGCTTTGATGCAGCATCTGAAACGGTTTGCCTTAGCAACAATCACTGACAAGACAGCACACAATGCAAAGCCTTGCATTCCTCTGCTGGATGAATATGGATGGACAGTGATGCAAGCAGTACTTGTGCCAGTTCCAGTAACTGTAAGACTGTGGCCACCAGAGATGGCTACATCCCTTTCTTGTGGTTGCAGAAAAGGTTGTTGAAGAAATTTTTCATCTGCCAAACGGAACGTTCCATCCTATCTTTCCTGCAGATGCCATGAATCTCCAGAGAGCTGTTCCTGAGCTTAGTACTGTACTTCTAAGAAACTGAAGCTAGCTCTGACTAAAAAAAAAAAAAAAAGTCAAACGGATTCACGGGGTTGAGAGATTGTTATTTTCATTCTTTTAGAGGTAGGTTATGCCAGCCGTGTTCAGATCCAAGTCAGAGTTATCGATGACCACTTCCGTCAATTCAGGTCGTGATGTTACTTTAGGCTTATAACAGCCAAACGAGATCCAGTCAGCTCCAGTTACGTCCAGTCAGGCCAGTTAATGGTCTTACTGGTCTTTCACTTTCTTTTCCACTCATTTAGAACAGTTAAGGTTTATTCAAGGCCGCTAAGGGACATTTGGGTTCATTAAGATATATCAGTGTTACTTCAGCCTGAGTGGGTCCCAACAGATCCATTTCGGACAAGTCAGGTCATTACAGGTCACTGAAGAGAAATCTGGGTCCAGTAAGGTCCATTTCCTTCCAAATATGGTGTTCAGTTCTTTACTGTTCATTTACGTCTTTCGTATAAATCTGGACTCGCTGAGATCAATTCAGATCGATTCAGCTCATTTGAAGTTCACTCAGGCCGTGTAATGCTCATCCAGGTCATTTACACTAATATTCAGGTGTTCATTGAAGTCCATTCAGGACCAATCCACTGCCTTGTAATTGTGTCAACTTCTTCCTTCACATGTATATATATACAGTATATATTTGTTTCCGTGTAGGCTACGCCCTCATCCTTCCTATTTTCTCCCATCCTTCCTGTCACCTATTATTATTCTTATCACATCAGGTGACTTTACACTGAGTGACAAGCCTAATGGTTCTTTGTAACGCAGGAAACCGTATAGAACATTGATTGGCAACTA
>JAGKTI010007805.1:0-11654 GCA_018397915.1 Birgus latro | reverse complement strand
ATAGATATATATATATATATATATATATATATATATATATATATATATATATATATACAGTGACATGCGAGTGACAGTGACTGCTGCTGTGAAGCATCTCACTGAGGCTGCTCATCAATCACTAATAACTCATACGAACTCCGAACATACCGTATGGTACAGGGAATGGGCCGACCAAAGTTACCAGTTAGTATTACAATCTGGTGTTTCATTTGGTTTGTATTATGCATAATTTTACTCATTCATCACAATTTTGTAAAAGGGCATGTTATATCTAATGTAATAGTGATTTTCTATAAGCAGAACATTTAAGATAATTTGCTAAAAAAAGCAGGACATTTTAGACACGACGTCAAAAAAGTGGGACTCTGGTCACCTTATATATAAGGTACCTTCTGGTAGAGGTATAAGGGAAATAATGCTGACTTTGGCCTTGTGACCAAAAGCAATTTGGTCAGTGTAAAGGTACTCATATACCTTTATATCTTTTCTTCCTTTACTTATCTATTTATTTGTTTTCAACACCACAACCTACCATTATCAATTAACTATGGAACTTGTATTTCCTTTATGTTACTGCCTTGCTGCTTTGATCAAGTTATTAACTTTTTCACATTTTTGGAAAAATGATTTTAGTTCCTTTAATAAAATCCATCAAGCATTACTGGAAAATAAAATTAACGGACGGTTACTGGACATGATATTGCTACTACATAAAACATATATAACTTTCAAATGGCTGACACTGCTACAGAAAGATATGTTTCATTGCTGAATATATACTGGAATATATGAGACTGTTAGATATATTCAAAGAATTAACAAAGTTAAAGTTCTAAAAATAGTCTCAGTGACACCATGTGTTGTCAAAGACAAGAATAATATACTGGGAAAAGAAGTATGTGCAGAAAAAAGACTAGAGGTCATTCTGTTCGGGAATTTTCTATGATTGGTGGTCACAAAGATGGATTAACTGCACTCAAACCTGATATGAAAATTCAGTGAAGGAGAGTCCCTCATGTGAACTGATGCGTGACTGTACGCTCGTTCGGGACAGCAGGTCACCCATTCTCAGACTCCGACCTGTTGCTCGTAAAAACTCAACCACACTCACACTCTGGTACCATGAGGCATTGTTCACAATCCTGAAAATTGCAAAAACAATTACACAACTCAATTTAAGTGAAAAAATGTACCATCAGCTTGGGGAGGGGGGGGAGGGGGGAATTCATTCAAAATGTTACTCCAAGAAAGTCTTCCTAATTTGTGTTCTCTAACAGATACCTGCAAGAATCATACCTGTTAAATTTACATATTCAGTGATCCCTTGGTTATTGCATACTTGGTTATTATCAATGCAAGATGAAAATCTGCACTTCTGCCATTATCATGTTTTTTTTTTTTTTTTTTTTATAAAAACTTCATTACAATGCACTTGTGCTGGTTTTTGCCAACAATAATGATGCAAACTCTGTGGTTTCAGATGGTTTTCAGGGATTCAAAGATAAGGCCCTAATCCAGGTGGTGGAGATCATTAACTCTCCATCTCTTACCCTCAAAACCCCTTATCTCAAGCCTATCTCAGGTCTCTAAATGGTATGTGTTTCTTCCTTATTGTGCCCTTTTCAAAACTCCTTATCTCAAGCCCATCTCAGGTCTCTAAATGGTACATATCTCTTCCTTATTGTGCCCTTTTCATAATTACTGTACATTAATGCCTCCACGCCACTTTTCAGAAATTCTATTTTATGATTTTAAGCTCTTTTTCAATCAAATTTTATGATTATTTTGACACTGGCAGTTAAAATTTACACTTTTTTATGCTTATAACTATAGTTTTCTAATGCTTTCCCATGAGTTAGCTATGAATCATCAAATGATAAGTCATAAAACATACCTAAGAACATAATGCATCAATTTATTCTGCTGTAAACTAAAACATCAGTATTCTGTACTGGCTCTGCGACAATAAATGAACTCAAATAAGCTGAGATGTTCTTCAGCATGGATGGTAACTAATCTTACAATAGGCATATACAGAATTCAATGAAAACCACCTTAGTTTACTATGAAACTAATACCACAACATTTTTTGTCAACCATGTTAAAGATGCAACATCAAATAGAACATCTGGAACACTATTAAATTTCCAAGTATAAAAAATCACTGTTTTTTCTGTTTCTTAATGCAGTTATATCAGTTTTCCATTTCTCAAGCTCAGAGATTTTCTTCCTCAATGTTTTTTCTCGAGTCCCTTGTCAATTTGTGCCTGAGCCTTCTGCAATTCAGTGCTCAACATCACACATTGGCGAAGAGCATTTGGAAGTTTCTGATTACCTTCAGAAATTGGTTCATCAGCCACTGTGAATGCAGAGCTTTTCAACTTGATCTCTTTATTTCTTCCATTTTCTTAATCTCCTCTGACTTCCTTTTGCTCTTTGTTGCCTTTTTCTCTTGATGCTCTTTTCTTTTCGTTGCTCATCTTCCCTTGCCTTTCTCTTGGCCTCAAGGTCATCTTGGTATATCTGGTAAGAATGTCCCTCAGCTATCAAAAGATCTGAAGTGACTGGGATGCCCACTACACCACCAGCATTCACAAGATGATCTTTCACAATTTGCAAGGCAATGAATGTTTGTCCTCCGAGGCTCTGACCATGGACTGCAAGAATAGACTTGTTAATGGAAAACCCACTTTCAGGGGCAGCATTTCCATGACTCAGAGTCAACACACACTTGGCAAGTGCAAACAGTAGCGGGAATTTCTTTCTTCTCTGCTCATCTTTCATCTCACCAAAGTCAGCCCAATACTGATCAATCCTCCTTATCTGGTGTTCAGATGGGCTCTCTTCTTGGAGTCCAAAACCAAACTTTTCATGTACATGCTGCCAGTAATAAGTGTTGTACCCTATTAGAAGTTTGGGGAGTGACTATTTTAACCCACTCACTGTGGCTGTATCTATCTATCTATATACTGCCAGACGCCTCAATCCCGCAAGGGGTGGCCACAAACAAATCGTCTCCATGTCACTCTGTCCCCCGCCATTTCACTGCCCCGCTCCCAGCTCACACCCCCCTCTCTCATATACCTTACCACTCCATCCTTCCATCTCATCCTCAGCCTCCCCCTCCCTCTCTCCCCCTCCACCTCACTCACATACACTCTCCTCATCAGTCTTTCACTCTCCATCCTCTCCACATGCCCAAACCACCTTAATGTGTTTCTCCTAACGCTTCCTATCACATCCACATCCACACCACAATGTTCCTTCACTTCCTCATTTGTTAGTCTGTCTCTCCATGTGACTCCACATGCTCCTCTCAAATAACTCATTTTCACTGCTCTCAATCTTATCTTCTGTCCCTCCAACAGGGTCCAAGCTTCACTTCCACATGTTAAAGTCGGTATCACAATACTGTCATGTAGCAACTTTTTCATTTCCATGCTCACTTCCATGTTTCTTATCACTGCTTTCAAGGAACAACAACCTTCCTTCCCTGCTGCACCCTTTCAAGCACTTCACCCTCCAGACTTCCATCCTTACTCATCACACTACCCAAGTACTTAAATGCACTCACATTTTCCATATCCTCCTCATCCAATCTCACTGTACATTCACTGACTTCACCTCTCTCTGACTGCGGCTGTATCATATATGATTTCCTGCTTTCAAAAATTCCGCTGTCAGAAATGGCGTGAAATAAATCAGCTAGCAACTCATGGCACCCTATAGAATACTGCCATACACAGATTATGCATTTTCACGAGGAGAGCTTAGTTGCCTACATCATGCTGATGGTACCGGTACAAAATCTTCTCCAGGAGGCCGCTGCTAGCGGTAGGCCAAGCAAATATTGGATGAAACCTCTGGATGAGTGTAATGATGAGAGTGATATGTTGTCAGAGGATGACAGTGATTGTTCAAATACTGATTTAATTGACAGACTACCAGTAAATGACGGTGACAACGATGAAAGCAAAGAAAGTGTGGACGATCCCAAACCAAGTACATCAAAAGGTCGCCGTTACTTCTCTTCACCATGTTCACGGCCATGGAAATTATGCAAACTTTCAGCAGGTTTGGAGACAGCACAATGGCAGTGAAACAGAGAGTGCAAATGACAGTGATAGTGTAACAGACAGTGCAGATGAATGTGGTAACGAGCCTGAACCAGGTGCAGCAACACGTGGACTGCAGAGGCAATGTTGAGGTGGCCATGGCGGCCATGTACGTACCCCTGAGTGGGTTTGGGAATCAAAACCTTTTACACCTGATACACCGGGGTTTGATGAATCCACCTTTGGTTTGACTGATAATCGTGATATATCAGATGGGTCAGGAGAATTGGATTATTTTTTGGAGTTTATTGATGAAGGTTTAGTTGACATGATTGTTCTGGAAACGAACAGATACTACCAGTATCTCCAGGAAACACTTCCTCCATTTTCACCCAAAAGTAGGCTTGCTAGATTCAAGAATGTAACCCATGATGAAATTTATGTTTTTTTGTGCATAATTCAGTTGACGGCTCATACTCGCAAGCATAGACTAAATGACTATTGGAGTGTACAGGAACTTTTCGAGGTGAAAAGCTTTTGAACGCTCATGTCTCAAGATCGCTTTTTGTAAATTATGTGGCTATTGCATTTCATAGACAACAGAAATCTACCTGAAAATGGTGTACTGAGGAAAGTTAGGCCAGTGCTTGATAAGATCCGCCAGAAATTCCGGGAAAAGATGAGCCTAGGGAAGGATTTGTGCACTGATGAAAGTCTCCTGCTCTGGCGTGGAAGGCTCAGCTTTCGCCAGTATATACCAAGCAAAAGACATAGGTTTGGTGTCAAGTTATCTGCTTTGTGCGATGTAAAATCTGGGTATATTGCTGATTTTATAGTGTACAATGGCACTCAGACAGAAATCACACATGATGACACACTGGGCATATCTGGCTCAGTAGTAAAAACATTCCTGTCGTCACATCTTGGTAAAGGTCATGTGTTATTCATAGATAATTGGTACACTAGCCCAATTCTTGGTGAATACTTACTCAGTAACAATATTGGAATGTGCGATACTGTCCGAAAAAGAATGCCTGTCATGCCTAACGTGAAAAAAGGTGAACTAGTACGTCGTCATGCAAAAAAAAATGTTGTGCATCAACTGCAAAGATAACAGAGATGTTCACAAGTTATCAGGCATCCATAAAGGTGTACTGGTTGATTCAGATAAGCGAGATCGTCAGGGTCAGACTGTGAGGAAAGCCTACAATTGTCGAGTACAACAAAAAAATAACTGTCGACATGGCAGATATGTAGATCAGTTGTGTTGAGTGTATGACGAAAACTTCTATCTATCTATTGCCAGACGCCTCAATCCCGAACGGGGTGGCCACAAACAAACCGCCTCCATGTCACTCTGTCCCCTGCCATTTCACTACCACGCTCCCAACTCACACCCCCCTCTCTCATATACCTCTCCACTCCATCCCTCCATCTCATCCTCGGCCTCCCTCTCCCTCTCGCCCCCTCCACCTCACTCACATACAACTTGCCATTGGTATATAAAGCTGTTCACTCACATGGTGGACTTATCTGTGTTGAATGCATATTACATGTATAAAGTCAAAATGGGCAAAAAGGCGGCACTTCTTGATTTCATTAAGGCCATAATTACTCAGATGGTACAGAAGTTCCATGTAAACCCTTCCACTTGAGCTGCAGCAGAGGGACAAATAGGACAACATTGTGTGGAACGACTGATTGGGCGACACTTTCTGGCACCTCTGCAACCCACTGATAAAGTCCAGAAACCATGTAGGAGGTGCCATGTCTGTGCCCATACCAAATGTGCTGTTCCTTTGTATGTGTATCCCTGCCATGTGGAGTATCACACACTACAAGAATACTGAGTGTAGTAGTAAGAGTGGTTTTATGGAGAAGCAGTTTTTGTTTTATACCAGTGGAATCCTTATATCTTTCTTCACGCATCATATAAGAAAACATTTGGTGCATTTATTTTTCACAAGTCTAAGAAAGCATGAATGCTGCTTTATGTTACTGAAATAATGGAAAAATCATGTGTTATTTTGTTTTGCTCCAAAAATACTCACACAATACAGTTTTACTTTTTATTTTTACTTTTTTATTTCCTACTTTTTACGTTTCTTTTGCCTGAACAAAAATACTAAAATGCTTTTGTTTACAGCACATTACTACTTAACTGAAAATATGCAAATATCATAACTTTCATGTTTGTGAGTAAGAAAATGCTTGTCTGGCAAAGAAAAAAACATAGTGACACCTTATCTGATCGCAAGATTGACAATGACGACACAGTGCAACCATAACACATCGTTCACCTGGCACCACTGCACAGCGAATATTTATTACTTCACAGACCTGTTTTTTTTTTTTATACCACTGAACTCGGGATTTTTCTCTCTATCTTTTGACAATATATATATATTTTTTTCAAACATTTTTTCCTGAATATTTGAAAAGTGCTGCACATGAGATGTACATGTAAACAAACACTAATGCAGTGAATGGGTTAATGTATATTTCCTCTGGTGTTCTGTCTGATAGAACTTCCACTGATCTCTCACCAAATCACATAGGTCTCCTGGTGTTGTGGATGGATCTGACTGGAACATGGTTGACACAACATTCCGTGGGCCAGGGGTACTGAGAACTTCTGCAATGCTGAGTGTTAGTTTGTGAATGCTTGCCAATGAGGATGGGTCAAATCTCTTTTCTGGGTATAGAACATATGCTTCCATCAGGGTAGGCACATCAAATGGGAAATTTTTCTATAGGTAAGATATAGTAGTGGTATAACACTTCAGACTGTTCTTCTGAAACTGTGTCGCCTTTCATCACTGCTGCTCTGCTGAATTAAACGAGCCTTGGGACATGTCCCACTGTCTATAATCTTTAGGTTCTCGAGATTTTCAGGTCTGGTATAATCTAGGGTAGCCAACGTGGCTACTGATTTCAACTTTTGTTGAGGTGGCCCTGGGGAGTGCACGAGGAGCTTCTCTACAACAAATTTTGTCAACAGCTGACTCAGTAGTGGGCCCATACAATCATATAATAAATGGATTATGGGCTCCTTCTTCTGAAATTTCAAAAGGAATCTCTCAAAACTCTGGACAGTGAAGACAACAAATGTGAGGTAAGCTGGGGAAAAATCTGTTTTCAGAATATCTGAAATTCGTTTGTACTATAGCAGTTGATTCAATCTCCCTCTTGAAGTTCTTTTGCTTTGACAGGAAACGAAGGAAGTATTCCCGTTGAATCTTCCACTGCTTTAAGATTCGAAGTACAACTGGCTTCAGAGCTAACCACCTTGAGGCCACATGGCGTAGCACACACGAAGCTGTACAATGAGTGACTTCTTCCAAGGATACGTAATCTTCCCATCTGGCACACTAGACAATTTAAAGAATTAATGAATGTCACAGGCAAACTGGTCAATGTCCATGTCCAACTTTGTGAGTAATTATCTGAATGCATTATGAACATGATGAAGTGAACAGGATCCCAGTTGCAGAAGTACTGTTCTGCAATTATCTTCCAGTTAAACAATCAATTTCTTCTCAAAAGACAAATTGGCTCTGGGTCCACCCATCCCAACATGAAGCATGTAACATGTACTCCAGTTCATCTTTTGAGCAAACTCCATGACCACACCTGCTGCTGTACACCATTTACAATAAATTTTTATGAATTTTATTACCTGGGATTATTTTTTAAAATGCTATTTTATGCTTGTTGGCATTTTGAGTGAAATTTTATGAATTTTATGATTTTATGTTATGCTAGGAGGTTTGTGATGTTTATATATAAGTCCATGGAGGCAAATCTGAGCCTTGTATGACTGACGGAGTAGTTACAGCAGGTTTGCACTCTCTCTCAAGCTAACATAAAGGATAATTCGATAATTCTCTCTCTCTCTCTCTCAATCCAATAGTGGAGGCACAAGTGGGATGAAATTTCTGCAAAAATACGGGCCCACTGAAATTACTCCTGAAGAATAAGGGTGATGGTGATGATGTAAAGGGAATCCTTGCATTCTAACATCCCATGTATAAATACAACAAATCTTTTTGAAGTACTGAAAAATATATGAACTGAACTCAGTATGATAAGTTCAATCACTCATTTCAATAATAACACTGTCCAGTAAAATCAGAAGTACATTCGATCCTAAATTCACATGCTTGCACACACACACACACACACATACACACACAAGAGGGGTAAAGAGGACAAGAAACAGTGGAACAGAAAAGTTTCCACATGGCTGCATCACGGCGGAAAGCGACGGCAGTTTGTTTACATCTGGCGAAAGGGAATTCGTGGGCTTCTCCGATGAAGATATGGAAATGGAAGTACTAAACTGAACCAAACAAGAGTAGCAGGAGTAGAAAAAATGGCAGAGAGGAATGTTCAGGAATTAAAAAAGGTATGGGTAGTAATTAGAGACCTGCAGGAGCAGACCTTAGAACAGGAGAGAAAGATCAAAGTCCTACAAAACAAGCTAGAAAAAGTTTGCACACGCAGTGCGGAACAAGAAAGAGAAGTCACAGAATTAAAAGTGAGTAATAAATCTGCCACAAATAAAATAAAACAGCTCAAAAGGGAAAACAAGAGGTTGGAAGAAGAGAGGGACAGAAAGAAAAGTAAATTAGATAATACTGAATTCAAAGTCAAGGATGCAAGATGAACATATTAAGGAAATCAAGGAGCAACATAAGGGGTGGAAGAAAATTCAGGAGGAAGGGAATGTAAATTTGAAAGAGATTATACAACAACAAAGCAAGGAAAAGGTGGAGAAGGAAGTGGTTAGGGTACTGAAAATTAGAGAACCTTTAGTAAGGGATGTGGCAGACAAGAAAAAATGTGTAATAATTTTAGGGGTAAAAGAAAAACGTATGACAATAAGATCTGAAAGAGAAAAAGAAGAACTGAGTAAAGTTAAAGAAATAATATCAGTGGTCATAGAGGGTAACAACAAAGCCCAAGAAGAAACTGAAGAAGTGTTTAGGTTAGGTAAGTACGAGGAAGGAGGGGCGAGGCCATTGAAGGTGAAGTTCAAGTCCCAGGTAATAGTAAAAGAAATCATGAATAGGACATGGAAATTAGCAGATAAAGAGGGATTCGAAAATGTTTGGATAAGGAGAGATGCAAATGAGGAAGAAAGAGCTAAAATAAAGGAGTTAGTAAAGGAAGCTAAGGCAAAAAAGAACAGAGAACGGAGGAAAAGACAGTGTTTTATTGGAGAGTTATGGACCAGAAATTGAGGAACTGGTACTGACGGAGAGGAGGAGAGAAGATGGTATAAGTAATAATGAAAAAAGTTTGAAACTGGAGTACACTAAAGTTGATGGATTAATATCGGCAATGTTAGAAATCAACAATTTCCTGTGGGTACAAGAACCTGATGTTGTGCGCTTTGTAGAGACTAAGTTAAGGGAGAATATTGATATCCATATGGGAGATGGCAAATACAAATTGTGGAGAAGAGACAGAAAAGATAAAATGGGAGGAGGAGTGATGATAGCAGTGAAGAACAACTTAAATGTAGATTCTGTGTAAATGGGAGAGGGTAGGGCCGAAGTGATAAACGTGAAATTAGAAACTGGAGAGAAATGTAGGAGAGATATAGCAGTAGTATATGTTCCACCTAAGACAAGAGCATGGACTGATGAATACCAGGAGATGTTCTCAGACATGGTTAGTTATCTACAGAAAGTGATTGAGAAAAGCAACAATATAATTCTAAAGGGTGATTTTAATTGTAAAGAGGTGAACTGGGAGGAATGGGACTCAGGAACCGAAGAAGATTCGTGTTAAACAATGTAATGAACAATGTAATGACGCAGTGGGTCAAAGAAGAGACACGATTCCGAGGTGATGACACACCAGCAAGATTAGATTTACTGCTAACCAAAGAACCTGACATAATTGAACCACTGAAATATCTGTGTCCTATAGGAAAAAGTGATCATGTGGTCATTGAGTTCCAGATGATAACAGGGAAAGTGGTGCAAAGAGACGAGCTTTATAGGCAGGAAAGATACAACTTTGGGAAAGCAACTTTACAGAATTGAGAAAAATTTTTGAAAATGCAGATTGGGGAAAATTCAGAGAAACTAGAGAGATTCAAAGGAAATGGGATAACTTTCTAGACCTCTATAACTCAGGAGTGGAAAAATGTGTTCCAAGAGTAAGTGGGAATGAAAACAGGAAAAAGGAGTGGTTTAATAGAAGGTGTATGATAGCGAAAAAAGAGAGGGACATGGCGTGGGACAAATGGAGAAAGAGAGGTAATAACAGAACAAAGGAAGAATATAAAAGAACTAGAAATGAATATACAAGAATTTGTAGAGAGGAAGAAAGGAACTTTGAAAAAGGTATAATCGACAAATGTAAGAACGAACCCAAATTGTTTTATAGATTTGTTAATGGCAAATTGAAACAAAAGGAAGGAATCACCAAACTGAAAGTAAAAGGAGAGGTCTATAAAGATATGGCAATGCAAGCAGAAATAATGAACAAATGTTTCCAATTGGTTTTTACTAATGAAGGGGAGTTTGTGGAGGGGGAGGGAGTGACTAGGAATGTGATGATAAAAGATATAAAAATGGAAGTGCAGGAAGTGTACAAATTACTAGAAACTCAAGATGTAAAGAAAGCCCCAGGACCGGATGGAATTTCTAATTGGGTACTGAAGAAATGGAGTTTAATTGTGTATTTGCTGGAAGAAGGGAAAGTACTAGAGAATGGAAGAGAGTAAATGTGGTACCAATTTACAAGGGAGGCAACAAGGAAGAACCCCTGAACTATAGACCAGTGTCCCTAACCAGCATGGTTGCAAAATATTGTGAGAGGATTCTGAAAGATAGATGGATAAAATATCTGGAAGAGATGAATATTTTGACTCAAAGTCAATATGGATTCAGAAGTGGAAGGTCATGTGTTTTCAACTTGTTGAGCTTTTACTCAAAAGCGATTGATGTGCTACAGGAGAGAGACGGTTGGGTGGATTGTGTGTATTTAGATTTGGAGATGGCCTTTGACAAGGTACCCCATAAGAGACTAATGTGGAAATTAGAGCATATACGAGGACTGAAGGGCAACCTCCAGGAATGGATGAGAGACTTTTTGAGAGACAGACAAATGAGGACAGTAATAAAGGACAGGACATCTAGATGGAGAGAACTAACAAGTGGTGTCCCACAGGGCTCGGTGTTGGCGCCAGTAATGTTCCAGATATAAGTAAATGATGTGACAGATGGAGTGAACAGTTACGCAAGTCTGTTTGCTGATGATGCAAAGATCTTGAGAAAGGTAGAGGTTGATGAGGACTGTAAAATGCTGCAGGGGGACCTGGATAGGATATATGATTGAAGCCTGATGTGGGAAATGAAATACAGCACAAAAAAATGTAAAATATTGGAAATGGGCAAAAGCACCAAGAGGGCATCACTGAATTATTTGATGGGTAATGAACCAATCACAAAAGCGATAGAAGAGAAAGATTTAGAAGTGCTGGTCCAGAATAGTTTGTCACCTGAAAAACACATTAACAAGATAGTTAGAGAGACATATAAACTCGTAACCAACATTACATGTTTGAAGAAATGATAA